>WAAD01025048.1:91387-136524 GCA_013389945.1 Fregata magnificens
CCCCGGGGCGGGCTCGCCGCCCTCCGCCCTCCGCCGCAGGGGGAGCCGCATCCCGGCCCCCAGGGCTTTCCCGAGGAACGGCCTTCTTCAGCAGGGCTGTTACTGGTAAAGTTGGATGCAAAGCCTACAGGTGGCAAGCGGAAGCTTGCCTTCGATTTTCCTGAGTTCGGTAACCAGCTCAGTCCCCGCAGCCCCCGTCCCCCGGCAGCACAAGTGATGCTCTCCGTTCCTAGAGGCGTTACTTGGCCAGCGGTGTCGGCGCGAAGCGCGCACTCAACGCTGCATCGGACCGCGTTGCGTGAAAGCTGAGGTGGTGGAGGCGTGGGCCCTGGAGACTCCCATTTGTCTGGCGATTAACTGCTGTGAGAGTTTATGTCTGGGGGAAAATATGTCGCGTTTCCCTTAACAGGGTAAACGCTTATTGTGCAGATATAGCAGCCTCGTTAGCGGATGGGAATGGTTGGGATACAAATGTCCCTGTCAAACGCTCTCTTATGGCTCCACGCACAGTTGCTGTATCGCCGATGAAGGATTATAATTTGCCTGCGGGCTGATCAAAGAGAGGCGTTCCAGGGTGCGTGACTTGTTACTTTGTGATCAATTATACCCTTGGCGTGGAAGAAGTAATCATGTTCTCAGGACTACTTATCTTCACAGAGGTCCATTCATTTTGTAAGGAACTGGTTTCCACATAACTACCGTCATTGCTGTTGTTGTTATTATTATTTATTGCTACAACTATAGCTTCTAGAAGCTATAGTTTGAAATCAGGACCTTATCTATGGCGAGTGATGGAGCAAACCACCAAAAAAGATAATTGCTCCCTAGGGTAGAATTTGCAAACTAAGTATAAGGGTATGGGTACGTCATCAAAAGCTACCTCTGTCTTCAAGTATATCCAGGAAAAAGTCAAAGAGTAAAGGAGGGAATGACCCAGCACAACATGGGTTTTGCCCGAGACGATTCTTCCAGTTGTTGCTTTAAAACCATGGAATCAAATAATAAAGCCTTTTACAGGTTTCGGTGTTTAGGACTAAAATGTGAGACAGGAATGAGGCGTGTGAGACGTGCGGGGTCCAGGGGCAACCTCGTGTTCTCAATGGGGGCTTGGAGGTGGAGATAAGAGCAAGCGCAGAGCAACTCCCGTGGTCTGGCACCAACAGCGTGACCTGTGTCCCTCCGGATCGGGAACTGGAACCAAATTTTGTGCAGGAGGGTAGGGTGGCAAAGCCCTGCTTTGTCGTCGCTCCCGAGAGCGCTACCATCCACTCAAGCTTCTTCCTTCAGCATCATCCGCTCCGCTTTAACCGATAGTGATGTTAGCTTTTATTCTGACCTTGCAGTGGTTATGAGGTGCACTCCATCACTTTCTTCTGCTATGCTTGGCGTACCCTTTTTCTCCACCACTACAGCAGGGTTATTCTGATGGATGGTCTACCTAATTCCAGCTAGCATGTGCCTTTATATTGATCTGTCCTCCTCCTCCCAACCTCCCCATCACCTTTGAAATCAAGGAAGGTGGTGGGGTTATGAAAGGAAGGGACCGACTGAACCGTGCCAGCTGACAAACGTAGGATAATGTTGTGCCCTTGGGAAGACCTGCTCATGTGAAGTGCAGTTTCCTTGAGGTCTGTCCGTATGGCACTGCTGACCCTTTCCCGACACTCAGCTGGCAGTGTCATGAGCAGCAGCAGGCGTCTGGGGTCCTGCAGCTTGGTTTCCTACGAGAGGAGCAATCAGTGAGGAAAAATCTGGTTATGTTCTTGTGTTATTTACATGTGCTCATATACATTGATTTGGGAAGGAGATGGCCAGAGGGCAAGCAAGAAAGTCCCTTCTCAAGACTCCTCCTGTCAAGCCGATGGTTCCCGAGGAGCAGTTCGATTCCTGAATTGGCTGCATGCAGACTTTACATCAGGAAGCAAACTCCCTGCTGTCAGATAGCTTGTCTGTCCAGAAAGCTGCCTGTAGTCCCAAAATCAAGCAAAAGAGTGCATCTTTAAAAAAATAAACCTCATTTGACAAGCCGTCTTGGAAGAGCGTGGGGAGCAGCACGGCCAAGTGACACCTGCTGTCGCTCTTTGCCTGGCAGGTGCCGTGGGTTGCCTGTGTTATCTACCAAACATTTGGTAGTTTGCAAGATTTCGCTGATGCCTAGATGCCTTCGAGGATATTATTAACATGGGTGTTAGAGCAGCGTGTGGTGTTTGAGGACATGACTATTCTTCTCCGGGCCACGTCTGCCAGGAGCGCTGGAGCGGTGGCACTGCTGTGCCTGTGTCACACACAAGTGGCTGGTCACGCCTGGGGGCTGAGATAGGTGCTGCAGGTGTCGTACTGGAGCCGGCTAGCTTGGAGTTGGTTTGGGTATGAGCTGCAGTTGCATCTTTGGCAGTAATGCCAATATACCACAGGCAGTAGAGGCAATTCTCTTTCCTTACCTTCAGTACTTTGTCCTCAAAGTAAAGTGCCAGTGGCCGTGGGGTGTTTTATGACTTAAGGCTCACCGAGGGCTGGATTTGTGCCGATAACAAGACACAGCAGATCTCTGAGCCTTCCCTTCCCCCTTTCAGCAAATTTGTCAGAGGACAGGAGAGCATCGCACTTAGCCATGTAATTATAAAGCAGTTTGTTATTTATGCATCTTTATGCCCATGCGTGTACAGAGTATATACCTTGTGACCAACTGCAAAAACCATTTAATAATCTGTGACAATCATACATCCCTAATTGCATTCAGCCCGCTGATCTGCATTTAGCCCACTAATTCACCTAAGCTGTCACGGGGAATCTTGTACATGTTGTAGGGAAAAGCAAATTTACACCCCCCAAGTGTACCTATCCCTGAAACTCCCTCCCCAGAAACTATCGTTAAGAGATGTTAGCCATATATATACAAAGGTTTTGGTGCCCTATTATTTTTAACGCACCTAAATTAGAATTGTAAGCAAAAAGCTTTATTTCTGATGGAAAGACACGGTCATGAGGAAGTCTTGCACATCTGGTCGTGAGTTAATATCTGCCCAAAATGAAGTAGTAATTACGCGTAAGTATAGGCACATATGCGCATGGTGTTAACCTAAATTCACATATGCAGGAGTAACAGCAGTTCATATATGGAGGAGCCTTATACGGCTCTGTAACTACACATACAAATAGTTTTACGCCTACATTCATACATGGCTATATAATAATAATAATGAGCGGCACCACATGTACTTTACAATTCAGGGAACCATCTTTATTCTGGCAGTACTTAAGCAGGAGCTTAACTTTGATGTGTTGAAGTTTGACTGAAGTCGCAGGGAATTAAAGATATGCCTGATGTTATTCTTCTGCTCAAGCGCTGGCACACGCAGGGATTGCTTTACACATGTTGGAGTGCTTTCCTGAATCCTTGCCTCAAGGCCGCTGTGCAGAATTGTACGTGAGCCCTTCTGCACACAGAAATTGCAGGAGCGATAACAGCCGCCAGGGCTGCAGCTGTAGGTTGTAGGTTTGCTCTGCACGGGTGAAAAATGTAAACAGGAAAACCCTGCAGTCCTTACTCCATCGGATCTCCCACTGATCTGAAATGTGGGGTTGACAGAGCAAGGACTGAGAGATTTGGCTCAGAGGAGCTGGTACAAGGTTTCTCACTTTGACATTTAACAGCAGGGCTGGAACCTGCTGGCCCACTTTGCTCTGGAGCAACCCCTAACTTGCACTCATGGTAGACCCAGTTTAGGCCAATTATTCTAATTTACTGTCTTCCCCTCTCTTTCTCCATTTGTTAACCTTAACGTGCCTTTTTACAGTTCCTTGGAGAAGTAGTGCCAGTGGAATACTCATGTGTGGAAAAAATTGCTTTTGAGATACAGAACACAGCTAATTACAGCATTACAATTAGCCGAATGCCCTTAACAGAGTCCGAGGGGGGAAATCATAGTGCAGCATCTGCTATACCATATGCTTTTCTAGTTTCCAGAAGATAACAGTGGGCATGTACGCTGCCATGGATTGTGCTTTCTGCCTGAAGAGCAGAGCAGCCTGCAGATGCTCCAGTATGTCTTCCACCCGAACTCCGTTAGAAATGTCTGATGCTGCATACATCTGTCGTGATGAATTATGCTTTCTTGGCTTCAGACTCCTTCATGCAGACAGACTTATAATGATGCAATGGTAATTCATATCCCATCGTTCCTGAGTGCATACTTCATCCCAAGGGTAGGTGTCGTACCAAGAACGGTGTAGAGGTAACAGGCGGTACGGCATTGCATGAGTTTGTGCTCAGCTCTGAGGTGCTTCTCACTGTCCACTGAATTACCATAGAAAACAGATGAACTGCTGCTTTCTGCGTGGGGTTTTTTTTTCACTGTGATATTGGAAAGCTGAAGTGCTCTTCTGTGTACTGTTTAGTGAACTAAACCGAAAATGGCTCATTATTTTCTGTCCTGCAGATTAACTTTGTCTTGTCTAAAACATCCCAGAATAGTTGTTGTAGTCCTGCTAATATACTGCTCAACGTGCTGAACTATGGTAATTACAGTTGAATTAGAGCTGACAATGATTGAGCCCGCTTAGTCAAATACTGCCTCAAATTTAACACAAACCTTCTGCTCCTTTCTATTCCTTTATTTTTTTATCACATTTTAAACATTTCACTGTCTTTTGCCTTAACCGGGCCCAGAACTCCAAAACAAAAATGCGTTTGTAAAGGCATTATTAAAAAATATGTCACTATAGTCACAAAGCAGCAAGTAGTAACTAACTTTGGACCACATCCATCCTCCTAAGTGCTGATTAATAGGAGAGTTTGTTTATAGAAAGCGGGTCTCTGTTATTTAGCCAATTACTTAATTATCGATTCTCTCTTCCCAGTTTGTTTGGCAGTCTTGCGCTATGATCTGTGGCGGCTTCTAACAAAAAAAAACCCTATTAAATTTTTGGGAAGGGATTTGGCCAGGGCATACAAACCTGTAATTTACCTCCAGCAAAGCCCGGAGGAAGGATGCTGAGAGAGAAAGAAGCCCGTGGCTCCTCCATAAGCAGTTGGAAAAGAGTCTGGCTCTGGTTGGGTGTTTTTATACGAGCGTAACTCTGCCCCAGCGCTTTACTGTGCATGCTTTCGGCGTAGTGCTAGAGCTGTCGATTCTTCATGAATATGATGTCATATGGTTAGTGCACGCGTCTTTATGAATTAGAGGACTGTGACCATCTTGTGAGCATTATGCGTCCTTATGTGGAGGCTGTGAGTGCGATGGGGAGTTAACCCTGGGGTCTCAGCGGTGGGACCAGAGCTGCCGTGGAGGGTTAAAGTAAATTAGGGGAGTTGAGGGAGTGGGGATTTTTCTCACTTGGGCCATAGATTTAGTTCTCTGACTGATGCATCAGTTTTTAAGTCTTACTTATTTATACCTGTACGTGAGCACACACTTGCAGGTGTTAAATGAGGCTAGTGGGGCTCCTTGTTTGCAAGAACGACTGAGCGCCTGGAAGGGGCACTGAGCTGAAAAGGCAGGCCGTGAATTTATACACGTACACGTTATACAGCAAAAGCCTAAAGGCTGGATAAGGTTTGAAGTAGGATGAGTTGTAAGCTTTATTCACTAGGTGGCAAAACCCATGGTCTTTGATCCAGTAATCCGTATGTCAGCTGGATCATAAATCCAATAATTAAGCACAGTGTAGTTTTTCACTCCCTCTTCCGAAGACTTTCTTTCACATTCTTATTTATCTTTTGTCTGTTGTCTCAAAATGTCAAAAGAGGGTGGTACAGCCATTCGCAATCAGGTCTGAGCCTGATTCCTCTGTCACTTTTAGCATGTATTATGCACTGATTTAGAAACGATTTTAAAACACACTAAAGCCATCATGAGAAATGAAGGAAGCCCTGCACTTCTGAGTGTGTGTTTGATGCTTACCTCGTTGAATTCAGGAAGAATGGATTATTAAAGACATAAAAGCTGTCTCTTTATCAGGAGCTTAAAAACACTCCAAAGGAAACCAAATCTGTTGTGCTTAGCTGCTGTAATTTAAGACCCAAATTCTGCTCTCGTTTATAATGGCATAAATTTGAATTTGATTGAACTGTGGATTAACATCACTGCAAATGAGATCAAAATGTGACTTCAGAAGTTCATAAGGTAAGAAGCAGTTTTGCACCCGACCTTGTTCGTTTTATCTATGTGTATGCTCTTACCGACTCTGTGCTTTGGCACGTCACCCTGGAAAAAAAAAGTCTATGGCACATTTGATCTCTTTTTAATGATCCTAGTCAAAATGGGTATTTTTGATTCTAACACTACATGTGGCCAGATTGGTAAAATTCCACTGGGGTTTCTGCACTTTGCCATTCCCATGATATTTGAATACTGCGTGAAAAAAAATAATGGCATGCTGCCTAGATCCTGAGATTTTGGTTCAAGTATTTCATGGACTTTCAGGTCCAAAAGGGCTGCAATTACATCGAGTTTCACTTGCTACGTAACGCAGGCCAGCTTGTGTGATTCTGACAATGCAGAGATGGATAGGAGAGAGTCTAAAGAGACTGCAGTAGTTTCAATAATTAAATATTGGTTTAACAGTTAACACAAGTTCATTATATAAAAACGATAGCTCCCAATCTGTTGATAAAAATTCAGAACTGCCCATACTATATTGATTAAAAAACCACTGGTTTTTTGGTGAACATTATGAAGTGGATAGGAAAGCAATTAATACATTTTTTTTCTGGGAGTTCATTAAAGTAGAAGTTCTTGAATTAGACAAATATATGTAGACTTAAAAGGGAACAATAATTCCAAATCTTAGTGTTCATTTCAAAAAGGAATAGTTAGCCATCCTCAGCTTGTTCACTTTCTTACCTCTTCCACTGACATCCAGTAGGGTTATGTTATTTCAAGGTCAGTATTTCCAGGGGTGATTCTCTCCAAGGGTGCAGGACGTTGTGTAATTGAACATCGGTCAGAAAATGCTTTAATACTGATAAAGCATGTAGGAATGTTTTCTGCTTGTCCTTATACGACTTACAAAGTATACAGCTTTCTTTTTTCCCATCTCAACGTCAAATTAATGGAGTTTGTCAGCTGTTTAGGTAATGAGCTAGAGCAGACGTTATGTTTTTGGAGGAGATGTGTGTGTGTTGCATTGTGAAGCCAGAATCCAGAAGGATGAATGTTTTCAACCATCTTGACAACCAGACTACCTCCCTGAATATACAGTGCCTAGTAGCCTTAAAGAAAGATTATTTTGTAAAACTTTTTAATGATTACTGGCAGAAATACAAGAGAAATGAAAGACATTTTGTTTTACACCAACATGAAGTGAGATCAGAATCAAGTTCTAAATGACAGGCGCTGTCAGTTTATTTGTGATTAACCTCATACTCCTCTTTTTTTTTCAGTAGGGCTTCACTGCTGTGAATAAGGAGTTAGTGTAATGCTTGGGAACAGGTCCAGAAGGTGACTGAGCCCAATTCTTCCATGTCTTACCTGGGTGCAGCTGTGATTTGTTTTTGCCAAAGACAGTACTATCACCTGAGGGTGAAGAGCTGGAGCTGATACCAAACTTCTCTGCCGAGCTTTTACCTACCCGACCTCTGCAGCAGCATCCATCTCCAAAATTTGGTGTGTAAGCTTCTTGTAAAGCTCATGGAAGGAATTACACACCCCAGAAGAAGCGATCCCAAATTATGCAAACTGTATAAAGAGCCATCCAGGGAGCTCTGAGCAGCGGCGTGAATACGAAGCCCGGCTCACGCTACAGCGGGGTTGCTGGAGGCAAACAGCTACAGCCATTCAGGATCCAGAGTTGCAAATCCCTACATCTGTCATTTGGGAGGAAGAAATCCTTGCAAGCTTGTTCTTGTTCTTTAAAGAGATTCCACAGGGGGAAGAAGTGCCGCTGCCTGTAAGGGGAAGGGAGACTGGGTTTGGCCCCTTTCCTTCTCTAAGGGGATTTTGGATTTGTGCCTCCCACCTTCCAGAAGAGTGGTGCAGCTCCAGGTTGGGGCTTGAGCACCAGTAAGCTGCTGCCTTGCAGAAAGGAACAGAAAAGGTAATTTTTCTTCTGTGGTTTAAGTTGCTATAACATTTGGCTGCTCTTATTTTTCTCTATAATTTCTGACTCAGATTAGCTGAGGAGTCTTTGCTGATGTGGCGTTATTGCCATTCCCTATATTTATTATTGCTAACATCCTTCTAAGACGTGTATTCACCCAATTATGCCTGGAACACTTCTCCGCAACTTTTTTTGTGCGGCTGAAATCGGGATTCCAGATATTCGTTGATTTAAGGATGAAAAAAGCTTCCACTTAAATCCCTGCACTCTCTTCTCCAGCTGACTTCACTGTTTCCTTTAGTTTCTCAGTTTGCACACTTAGAAGTCAGGACTTCTGGTATGGACCTTCTTTCCTCCATCTGGTCAAATGAGAGCTTGATCACTTGCTCCAGGGCTATGTTCTGTGAATGGCCCCCACATAATTGCCTTCCCTAATTAGTAGGGAGATGGTGTGCCAGGTAGGCGCTGCGTGCGCATCCAAAGGGTTTCGATTCTCAACCCCGTGGAAGGCAATGGCAAAACGTTCCTGGTACAAGCTTGCTATAGCCATAAGAGTAATATGGTTACAGCTCCTTGCTGGCATTGGTGCTATTCCCAATATTTGTGGTTACTAGATATCTGTTAGAAAGCTGGGGCAAACTGCTTGATGTTGGTGTTCGAAGGGGGTGGTGGTGAGCGCCGGGCTGGAAGAAGGGCTGGAAGGGCTGGAGGGGCTGGAAGGGCTGGAAGGGCTGGAAGGGCTGGAAGGGTGCCACTAGAGGGTGCTCGGGCCGAGGGAGTCACCACCCCACTCCAGGCACAGCAGATGCCACACCATCACAAGGCGCTTGACTACTTATTTTCTCATCAGGCTAGACTCTTACTTGTTCTTCCACTAAGTTTAGTCTACTGTGGATGAAAAGAAGTGTTTTTTCAGGCTCATCAGGGCCAGAGTCTTCTTTGAATACCAGCCAAAAGAGGATAAAAGCGAGTCCTTGGGTAATGGCTCACATCACCGATGAAGTGGGGAAGGGCCACAGATGACATCTTGGTGCAGCATTTCTGATTATTTATTTATTTGTTTTTTTGTTTGGATTGGGCCTTATTGTCTACTTTTATATATTAATTTGGTATGTCCCACTGCCCTTCTTGATCTCCCTTCTCCCATGTACAACCTCTCAGGTGCACCTTCTCTGATGTGCCCCAGATCCTGTCCCTTGGCCTCCTCTGGGTGTCAGAAGTTACTGTTCCCCCCCAAAGGCAATCCTGGCATTTGTGCCAGCAAAGCTTGCCTTGACACTGTTCATCTCAGTCCAGTCCTGTTGCTGCTCCCCAGGCCCTGCCAGCCCAAGATGCCCAGAAGAGCAGGTCTCTGAGGCCGGTGGGGCTCTCCCAGTACGCTCACTGCCTGGCCGACCGCAATCAGGCACTGCTTCCCCACGTCCCTGGCATCTGTAGGTGTTGTTTCTCATGATTTCCAGGCCCTGCACGGCCTCCTTTTTTACTCCTTTCAGCGCTAGCTTCCTCTGCCTATGCTCACCTACCTTCCTCTACCTTCACACGCAAGTCCAAGAAGCCGGAGGCAGCACCAGCTGTAGGTCCCATGCAGTCCTGCCATGCCTCTTGCTGGCTCACCCTTGCACGGATGAAGCGTGTGTGGGTGTGAAGGGCAACTGGAAAGAGCTCTGGCTTAGCCAGCCAGCAGTTGCTGCGTGCCCAGATCACATAGCAAGCGCCCTTTGGCTCAACTCTCCCGTCTCCACCTTGTTCCTTTTGGCTCAGAATAATTGTTGGACTGTACATGTGGCTGCCAGAGAGGAGAGTGTTTTCCAGATAAAAAATGAAGCAGAAGAATATGGATGAGAGAAATATCAGAAAGACATTTCGTGGAGCTTCCCCTTCCTTCCTCTTTCTCCTCGCTTTCTCAGGTGTGTTATGCCCCCTCCAAAGGGCAGGCTGGCCACAGGATCCTAATCTTTCTTTGCCATCATGAGGGCACTTCTTGGTGTGGCTGCTGAATATAGGACCAGGTGATATCAGTGTGGGATGCTGGTTGCTTTAAGCCTATGCTTTGGCTGCTTTGGGTTGAAATAAATGGGAACAGGGTGCACTGCTTATGACTTCATATGTAATTGCTGCAGCCCCACAGTTGAAATTCGCTCAACACATTTCTTGTTTATGAAAAATGTAGAGGTCAAGATAGTCCCTTTCCACACCTTTCCTCATTATTTTTGAGTTGTGTGTTGATTAGATGAGTAACTGAGAAACTGGGGGGGGACGTGAATAGTATCTTTAAAAAAAAAACCCAACTTTAGTGCTTTGATCTTTATTTAAGAAATAATTGATTGATTGATTGACCAAATCCTAAAAGAAGGAGAAAACATTCAATACTCCTTATGTATCCATGAGCCCTTTGTACAGATTTGTATTCTGCTAAAGTGAATAAGGGGCTCAGAATGGAAAGAAATGTGAATATTTTAATTTGTGATGAATAAAAACTAAAGGAGAGGAGTGATTTCAATTCTAAACTATTTAAATGTATGAGTATTTGCTAAGAGAGGACTACTGTAACAACAAGAAGTGATTGCCTTTTTTATGCATCCCTGATGTCCGGGATGTCTTTCAGTTATTGAAATTGCATGGATGTGAGCAATCTCACAAAAAACAAGTTGAGCGCGCTCACAGGACTGAAGTCAGTTGTATGTATTAATCCCACTGGGTTTAAAGGGACAAATGGTGCAAGTACAGCTACTTGTGTGTCTGTGGATCTATGGAGTAATAGCTCCTGTTTTGTAGGATTCTGCAAAAGTTCTGCTAAAGAAGTAAGTAGTTGCTGAAGCTGCTACACGAGACGGGTCTCTCTCTCATCTTCTGTCCCTTGCTCCTCCCCAGATCAAGCAGTCAGGTCCAACTTTTATAACCCAGTCCATTTCTCTACATTCAGTCACTCCAAGTTCACATAGCGGTGGCAGGGTGGAATTTGTCCCAGGGTGTAGTCATACATCACTCTTTAGATGTGATTTTACTACTTTATAATAACTGGTGCAATTTAGATGTGCAAAAGAAACCCGTTTGAATTATGGATGGTCAAGGAAAATTCCTTTTAAGCAGTTACTTTTTCAGAGAGCACTGGTTTAATCAACAAGGTTGGTGCCAACCCACATCTAACCAGATTGTCCTCATGCCAAAGACATGCCAAAGTCAAGGCAGATGGCTTCTGAGAAACGGCTTGCAGGAATGAAAAAGAACAGCAGGAAGTTTTCACTGGTTTGGAAAGGCTCAGTCTTGCTTCAGAAACTGTGTTCCAGAAGAGAAGCACAAGCTGCTTTGGGAGAGGAAGATAGGTCTGAGCGTCTCCCGTCCACTCTGCCTAATGCCTTGGGATGTCATGGGAGAGCTGCACCTCAACACAGGGGACCCAAATGTAGTATTATTTCACGTGTTCCACATACCAGAGGTGCAAAGGGAAGACCTGTCTGTCATCTCTCAAATTCAGGTAATGTGGACCTAACCCGATCCATTTCCCAAAGGACCATTTCATGTGAGAGCATCGTTAGTGTAGATGACAAGTAACTACAGATGTCAGTATGGTCAAATCTGTGGGCTGACTGGAGGATGTAACTCCTTGTACGTCCAGTCATGGTCTGACTGTAATGAGTGCTGAGAGGCACCTGAAAAAATACCAAGCATAGTTCATTCTCACTGAAATCAACAGCACTTGATAGCCCAAGATAGAGGTTTATCTGAAATGGAAGAATTTTTTTAAGTCCCATGACATTTATAGTACATCCAAATGAAAATTGGGTCTAAATTCAATACCTAATTTCCTCTGTCCTTTCTCTGCTCATCAACACTGAAGTTGTACAATAAGGTACAAACGCTGTGGCTTGGGGCCAGTCTTTAGATACGTTTAGCTTTTCAAAGAGTGAGAAATGCGCAGGACAGAAATGTGAAGACATGATGTAAAATACGAATAACTAACTTCTAATAACTTACACCATTCACTGTCTCTGAACTATATTTGTGATCCTGCTGCCATTCAAATCAGCGGTCGCAGGACTGACAGTAAGGATCCCATTTCCATAGCTAGAACAGCAAGGTGTTCCTGAAAACAGATCTTCCAAATGTGGATCTACTGTTTCCACAATGATATTGGGATAAATCCAACATCACCAATGCCTAAATAGATGGAAAAACAATAGCAAACTTTAACGTAGTGCTTTTACATTTAGCAGTTCTAGTACTTTCCAGTCCTTAAAGCATCCCTCTTCATAGGACAGTGTTATTGAAAATGGAGAGCTGAGGCATCTAGAAGCCAAGTCACTCATCAAAGGCACACAGGGAGTTCAAGTTGTGATGATTTAATCACTGGTCCATCCTTCTTTTACAGGGGTAAATAGTGGTTTCTGGGTGAGCTGGCACTTTGGGTGCTCAGCTCTCCATCTGCAGGCCCAGATATGATGCAACAAGGAGCATGTCAACAGCTGAATCTGCTGCACTCCATTCAGCTCTTCGGAGTAGCCCATTGATTCATCTGGTTCTCGCGTACTCAACTTCCTAGTTTGCTTTTTGGATTAAGAACCTGGTGTTTAGATAATCTCTAACAATTTCCTGCCCAGTAGGCCAGGTTCTTAAATCCCTACTCAATGACATTGATATTTGTGTTTTTGCACAGGCAAAACATCCACTGACACAAAGGAAATGTGCCCAAATAAGTTTAAAGGAGCGGCCAACTGAATATTTGTCTACAGTAGTAATTTCTTGCAAACTATCTTCTGTCTGTACATCTGCACATTCTGTAAGGAATAATTCTGCATCTTAGCATCCTCAGTTCTCTTAAGTGAGTTTACTTCGCACTTTCAACTGAAATACTTCAGAGTTAAGGCACAAGTGAGATCACGCCTATACACTATGCCGTAGTGTTACTACTCTTGCAGTAAGAAAAACTCAACGCAGCGATCTTGTAAGACAACATTCATGATGTATCTAAATTTAAATGCCTCTAAATCCATTCTAAAGTCTGCTAAGGGGGAAGTTGTGATTTCTTGTGTCTCCTTGACTTGGTTTTTTTCTTTTGCTGTCAGATCTTGTCATAATACGAAAGTTGCAAATGAAGGCACAAGTTTAACAGTTTTGTCTTTTTAGATTCTTTTTGCATAGAGACCCTACAGTGTAACATGCCTTAATTAACAGAAAGCAAGAATGGATTGCATGAACTCCCAATGAATATTGTCTTAGCAAATTAAACCTGATTTAATGCTTTAAGCCAAAGAAATATTTGCATAGCTAATGAAACTGATTAACTTAGAATTAATTTGCAATGTTTAGTCATGCGGCTTAAAACTAAAGTGATGTTAGTAATGTGTTGATTATTATTAGTACTCAAGATAATCAGGCTTGCTAGATGATTAAATGTAAATACATAGTAAAAAAATTGGTTCAGGTTAATAAACAATTTCAAATAGGAAAATGCCCTATGATGAGAAAGTGAAATCAAGGAGTGTTAATTGTACAAGTAGAAGTTAAGAAGTGTGGGGAAAGCACAAGTTGCCTCTTGTCTGCTGAAAGTGGGTGAAAAGCTGTTTCTTTTTAACTTCCCTTTGATTTGCTAATGATTTCTTTGTGATCTGTGTTGCACTTCTGCCTGGGAACAGTCAGTATGGGCCGGTACCCGGGGCGACGTACAAACAGATCTCGATGAGCTCATGGAAGTGTGGATGGGAACTAATGAGTAGAGGCATCATCGGGCGGGGAAGAGGAGATCGTTTGGGGGTCAGCGCCTGTGTGCACAGACAGCAGGGACCTTGGTTCACCAGCAGCTCAACCATAACTGCGACAATTTTTTTTTTAGCTCTGCAAGCCTTGAAGCAAAGTTTTGGGATGGGGTTGCAAGGAGGACCATGTAGTGACTTTTGGAGATGCATAGGAAACTCCCCTTTAAGATAGGGGCTCTGTCGGAGAAAGCATGAAAGTGTGTGCTTAAAAATGAAGTGGTTGTGGTGCTAAGAGCTGTATCACTCACTTGTAATGATGCAGAGCTTGCCAGTCAGTAACCTAAAAGAGGTGGTAGATAAATAACCTTGGTGCAGGAAACAAAGGGCCTGGAAAGCAAAGACAAGTAGTTAGCATTTGATAGGATAGAGAGGTACCTAGTAAAGTACCTGTTCTTATGCCATTGTCTGGAGGCTCAATCAGTCTCTAGAGTAACTGAGGACAGCTAAGGGATCATCCGCGTTATACCATTTTTGGGGGTTTCTCTGAAGTTCGGAGTCGCTGCAGCTCTGTGGCGGCATTCTGGGCTCAGCCAGTGCATCCTGCCGGGTGGCGCTGGGGATGGCAGGGCACAGCTACCCGTCCTAGCGCAATCCGGGGATGCCCTGGGCCACGTGTACCCTTCTGCCCTGGTGCGGCAGGCTGGCCCATGTCTGTGGGCACGGGGTGAGGGCGGCAAAGGCGGAAGGAAGAGTCTTGCCCTTAGGTTTTTGCGTGTCTGAGTTTAGCCTCTACCTGTAAATCTGATTGTTATCTCCAAATAAATAGGTTTCATGGCATGTAAAAAGGGTAAAATTCTGGCTGTACATCTGATCTTTAGGTTCTTACTTTATAGTGCTGTTTATTGCGTAAGATCGCCTATTTAAACAGGGGTTTTTTTGTGCTTCGAATTTTCATAGGGTGAGAGTCAGATCAGAGTTGAGTAGGCAATTTCTTCACTCGGTTACACTAATGTAAATGCCAATTAAATGAATGTACAAATTTGTTTTCATACAGCTGTGAGCAGAATTTGACCCAGAGAATCATCAGTTGACTCCACAGTGGCACGCTGTTATGTTTCGTCTATGAATTAGGAAAAGAAGTATAAATCAAATGAACTTTTTATCCGTCAAGAAGAGGCCTGGAATTGTGTTGTCTGAAGCCTTATAAGTAGGAGTTGCTTTTCTGTGTGAGTTTTCTCAGCCTGTTTCTCAGGATGGAGAGTCCACAGAGCTTATAAATAAGAAACACAACGTTGGGGGAAGGCAGGTGTCTTCTTCTGGGTTTGATGAAGATGCTAGGTTTGGCCAGCTGACTGCTGTGGCCAGCGTGCTGGAGTCTACAGCTCATGCTGGTCAGACAGTGTAAAAGATCATGTGAACTTTCCTCATCCACTTCATTGTGAAGTCTGTAGTAAGCTCTACCTACACAGCCAAAGAAAAACCAATGGTCATATGATCTTTTACGCAGGCTATACTTCAGAAGGGGAGGTGGAAACCTGTAGCAGAAGGGTGACAACAAGCACATGGTGATACAAACACGGTAGTCATTTGCACTGTCCAAATGTTTCTCTGCTGTTAAACTACCTGCTTCATATACCATTGCACCTCCTCATTGTGTCTCCTTAATGCTTTGGTGGCTGGGTCTCATCCGTCCGTGACTCTTGCCTTCTGGCTGTCTGAAGATGTGTGTGGCATGGATGTTTTTTTCTTTTTTTTTCTCTCCTCCCTTCATATCACTAGATTTTGCTTCAGATCATTTTGACCTAATTCTCTCCTTTGACTCCGTAACACGAAGTTTTGCAATGCCTGTGGGTTATAATCCTATCTCTGTTATGGCTGGTGAAGCCTCTTGATAGCCACAAGAAAAAGGCTAAATTTAACTAAACTCTGAGCAACCATTCTTGCACAATACCACAGTGCGCTGCCACTCCTTCCGATATCTCGGGAGCCCTTCCCTATAGGATAGCATCCCTATTTCCCCGTAATTCACTGGGATCCATGGCTGCCAATAGGTAAACAGCATAAACATGGGTTTTCTAGACTCAACAGTAACGTTATGCAGCTCTGTCATCTCTGGAATTTAGCAGGTTGCTCTGGTCCCTTCCGTATCATATAGATATGCTTCTTGCTCTGTATATCATCCTTTAGAGGTGACAGTGTTATCTTCCCAGATAAAGTGAATGCATTCATGGGATGCTTCAGGATCTGATGTTTCTGTTTGCTGCGGTTTTTTATGTAAGTGAAGAGTGAGTTGTAGCTGAATAAGGAGAAGGAGGTGCATCCTGTTGTGAAGGCAGATGAACCAGATTGCCTGGGCACGTCACGTGGCTTTGCCAGATGCTTCGGTGTGGTCACCTTTGAATCTGTCATTTGAATTCTTCTTCTTTGTCAAATGAGGGTCATACCCCTTCCTGCATACCATCCATTTTAGGATTTTTATGTTATGTTTTTTAAAGTAGCTACTGTGATGCCGCCCTGGCCTCAATTTGGATATTCTAGGTGTTGCTGTAATAAAATAACGCGGCTTTCATACATCATGTCACAAGTCCCACCAGCTTCTCTATAGCCAGGGGCTTTGCTGAGAGCTATGGGGGGGGGCTGGGGGGAAAGGGGCACCAGGCAGGCACCTGTGAGCCCTGGAGGGGTACCACACAGAGTAACCCCGCTCCATGGAAGGATATAATATTTGTAACATCATCCAAATGCGATCACGATATATAATCTGCATGTACACAGGTGTGTTTAGCTCCCAAGGGATATTCAAGTTTTACTTGTTTCAGTAAAAATCAGGAGGAACCATAATGAAATCTGTTTAATTCAGGGCAGAATCAAGCCCACTGCGAGGTTCAAGATACTGTCATATTCAGGATAACTCTATATACTGATATGTTATTGCAACAAACCCTGTCCATTGCCGCCGTTACTGCCTAAAAGATCTAATCTTATACAGTGTTCAATGCAAGAGAACAATGTTGGTAACATGAGAGTTTCCTGCTTATAATGTAATAGTATTCTTGGTCAGCATCTCTTGATGTTTTACAACCAAATTGTAAGTCCATTTAAATGATTTATTACACCACAGCCTGGATAGTAAGCACAGGTAAACAGGTTCTCTGGGAAGATTTAAAGTGGGAGGACAGTCACTATAAAGTCTAACAGAAATTCATTGCGCTTCACAGATGGAACAGATAAAAAAAAAAAAAAAGTCCATAACTACAGACAGCAGAGAAAGAAAATCCTAAATTATCAAGATGCAATGAAATCCTGTTGCAGGGTGCCATACAAACATCTTGGAAAAAAAATTAATTGATTCTTTAAAAGAATAGATGAAAACTGGGCTTGGTGACCAGCTATTTTAAAAAGCTTCCCAGACTACATGTGTCCAGCTGGCCAGTTTAGGAAGCTGGTGTGGTTACGTTTGGGTGGACAGTGAATGGGGGCTGACCGTAATGACGTTTTTTGTTGCCAAAACCTGACGCAGGTTTGCAGATTGAGGAGCATGTGTTCCGATAGTCCCAAGCAGTTAAAAACCACGTGAAGCTTTCCTGCAAATCACCCCACCATGAAAAGGAGTAAACGTCAGGATTTTAATATTTGTTTCCTATTCTTTAGCTCTTAGGGTTTGCTTTCTCCCTGCTCTCCCAACTCCTCTCTCTGACCATGAGGACTGGAGGCTTATTTTGTAAATGGCGAGTTGAAAAACACATCAGCTATTGAAAGATTTGCCATTTAGTCAATCAAGATGACAACACAAAATTGAAAAGGAACAACAACAGCAGCTAAAGTCGCTGGCAACGAGCATGGACTAGGAAATTTAGAGCAAGTGGTAGTTTTCAGAGCTCTGATATGCCAGCATAGTACAGAAAAACAGGGCAGAGCCAGCAAAGAGGCTCGGAGCTGGAGGGTAGGAGCATCTGTGAAATGGCTGTCATACTCACAAGTTTTTGAAAGAAATTTTTGGAAGTCTGGAGAGAGTTACAGTCAGTAAAGCTTTGCCAGTTAATGCTGGCTCAAGATCTTAGTTGTACTCCTTAATTAGGAGTCCCTGTGCTTAAAGAGGAGCTCTTCTTACAGACTGGCTAAACTGAAGCAGTGAACTTGCTCTTGGTGCAAGCTGATTGTGGTAGCCAGGGGTAACTCACTGGAGTCAATGAAGTTGGTGTCTAAAATCAGTGCCATATCTGACTCAGAGCTGTTGGCTTCATCTTCCGGTTTTGTTCCAAGCCAGATTTTGAGGGACAGGGAAATGGAACAACATGCTTAACATAATAAGGTTAAAAAAATAAAAATCTTTTTGTCTTTAATCCTGAAGAATTTGTGATTTTGCTGTTTTGACTATTAAGCACTGAAGCCACCCCAATACCGTTGTTCTTGCAGGGAATTGCAATAGCCTGCCTGGATGTATTATGTTTAAAGGAGAAGCTTTGCTTCACAGGCAGAATTTAACAGTTACCTTCCAGCTTTGATTTTGCTCTGGGAATGCAGGAACTGAAGTGCCGCCTGCTATCAGTTTTCCCTCATCCTTTATACAAGCCCACATCGAGTCCTTCCATTGTAAAGGCTGGTCTCTAACTTAGTAACCGCTTATGCAGGGAGGAAATGAGAGGCTGAAATCTTTCTTGCTTCACGACCCCATCGCTTGCCTAAAAAGAAAGAAAAATGGTTCGGTGTCTCTCTTTCATCCTTCTTCTTGCAATACCCAGACAATAGATGGGCATGTTTTGTTGAATTCTGGACAGATTTTACTCACTGTGAAAATGTATATAATGCTCAAAGAGATCACGTAAACAACTGTACTGACAGCTGTGTTAAATGGTGCCTGAATTCTGACTATCAGCTGGTTGGATATTGACTTTGTGTAAATAAACAGAAGGCTCTTTCCAAAACCTGCCTGTCAGTTGCCTGTAAAGCACAATTCCCTCTGCTGCAGGGGTCATTACGTGGACATCCCTTGCACGTGCCGTGTAGGAATTCAGACTAGATATTCCTATTGCATTTGTTTTCCTTATTTACATGAAGGTATATAACTGATTCTGTGTTAGGAGTGAGTTGTTCTACTTGGATGCTACGAGTGGGGCTTGCCCTCATCCGTCTGTGCACCAGAACAGATTGGAGGTGGCCTTTACGTTAGCTGGTAGCATAGCTGCGCTCAGAAAACAAGCAAAAAATAGCATGGCAGCAACGTGGAAGCAGAAATGTTAGCAGCTATAATTTTACTCCCTGGTTTGCTTTTGGCTATTTGGTGCATCTGCAGCTTTCTTGCCAGTCAAGTGTGTTATTGTCAAAATGGGGACAGGCAGAGGTCTAACTTGAAACTTGACTCCTTATACCCGAGTCATAAAAGACCTCCTAAGAAGTGTAGCTGTAGTTCACAATAAAGTCATTTTGTGTTGCCAAAGTTAAAGAGATCTTTGACGTGACTGACAGTTTATATCTGTGTTTGTATGATATGTGCAAAAAAGGGCCTTGAGCACAGAATAGGTAACAATAAATAATAATTACAAATTGCAATCTATAGAAAGTTTGTAATTTTCAGTTAAAATCAATTGGATTTTCATTTCAGGTCTTTATTATTCATAATGAAATAGAGAGATTTATGCCCTCAGTAAAGATCCATATAGCAATCATGAAGCCCCTGCTAATAGCCACTACCTGAAACCCATGGCACATCAAAACAGTGCATCATTTTGAAGTCTGCAGCAGAAACGTGCATTTGCTTGGCTGTGCTTGCTTCCAAGGGAATGTGGTTCAGGGACAGATGAGAAAGTTCTGGTGCTACTGCTGCAGGCAAGTATGATTTGCAAAGGGCACAAAAATTAACTGGCAAAGCAGGCTGAGACACTATTTCTTTCCCTACTGAATGGGGTACTGTAAAATTTCATGCAGGTGTTTGTATGCTTTGTGGACTTGGAGGTTTTATTTGCTAAAATTTAAGAAAGATAAGACAGTAGTTGAGAGCTGATGTGGTTTGGATCTTGTTTCTACAAAGTTGTTGATTTTCTTAATGCAGTAAAAGTTATGTTATCCTCCCATGGTCATTCGTTTTTGGTAATCCAGATCTTTGGCATCGTGGAGGTTAGATGGTTTTCAGCAAGGGAAGGTGGCTAATGACTGCAGTGACGGGTCAGGTAGGACTGTAAACTGTTGATAAAAATATTCCTCCCCTGCCAGGCGAGCAGGGTGCTTGCCTGTGCTGGCTTCACAGTGCCCCCAGCTCCCGCCCAAGGACTGCAGCCCGTACCCCTCCTCCCCCTCCACTTGGTAGGATGAAGGCTGGCAGGGCTATTTGCTTCCTGGATGGTGGTTTTGGTAAAGGCATGGAGAGCATCTGTTTCCAAGCTGCTTTCTGCCTCACTTTCACCATTTCCTTCCCTTTCACTGCCCTTTTCTTCCAGGGCAGCATACATGGAGCTGTGCTTTGCAAAAATGGTCTCAGATGTATAGAACTTAAATGTTTTGTCCTTTTTGGGCAGTGGAAGCAGGCAGGGGTGAGGTTTGCTTACCACTTGCTGTACGGAAAACGTCTGGAATTCACTGCCGCAGGAATTGCCTGAAGTCAGATTTAAGAAAAAGAATAAATCCTGAATATGTGATGCCCATAACGTGACGTTCATTTCCATGTGCTGGAATTGGATTGGGAGAGTAACAGTTCGTATTTCAACCTGTAAAGTGATGTGCCTTGGCAGCAAAGCTAGGCGAGTGGAATACACGGTTGATGTTTTATGCTTATTTCAGGTTTATGCTTATTTCATGCCAGTGTTCCTTTGAGGATATGCAGAGCACAGTTCTTCCTCAATAACAAGGGGAGTAGCAAGAAAACCTGGTCCCTTACAAGTGGTATTCATTTTGCTGTTGAGCATTTTACCGTTTCTACGGCTAAGGGCAGGATAGTGGATGAAAGAGTTCAGCAAACCCTATTTCGCATTGATGTCTTTTCTAAGTAATCATAGCATTTCAGTTTGATTTACTGTAATTTTTTTTTTTTCTGAAAAGATTATAAACTAGAGAGCATATTGACTGGAAGAAAATAGCTGCTAATCTTCTGAAACTAATGTTTAATCAGTGATGGAAAGGAAGAAAGTAACTAAAAAGCTTCATCTAGCTAATTAAATAAAGCTGGTTATTCTGCTGGAAACAGTTAATGAACCTTAAGTAATATAATTATTTTCAGAATATTAAAGCAGGAAAAAAGTGATTACTTATTTAAGACTAAATAATTACAATGTATTCTTCACTATAAAAGGTTATAGATGCCAAAGACTAAATAACCACTATGCTTCTGATTCTCCATAAAAGGGTATTTTGCATGAGTTATTACATTTGATATCTAGCTTGTACTGAATTTTCTTCTTTAAGACAATCTCCAATGATCTCTAAGGGAATTTGCCTCCCTCGGTGCCTCTTATTTTTCTCATTTTTAGGGACTTGCAGTACTTGATTGCCCTTAAAATCAGCCGTGATTGTATTAACTGTGCAGAAGGGATGAAGCGCAATGATTCTGATCACGGCAGTAACAACTCTGAGCTAAGCCCTGAGGTCTGCCCCATTGCTGAAATGCTGCTGGGACAAAGGAGTTTGGCCTCATGGGCAGAAATCCTTCCTCTCGGCTGGAGTTCAGCTTGTCTCTGAAATATTTCCCATCTCTTTGATTTCGAGACTATGGACAAAGGGGCAATTTCTCTGAGAATGGCAGGCTGTAGCCTAGTTACCCCTGCAAGCACTGGGATCTTCCATTTTGGGAGCCGAGTTGGCTTAATGCTGGGCATTTTGGAAAATCCTATCCGCCTCTGTCCTTATAATCACTGCAATTTTTTTCCTCTTAGCATCTGAAAGCTAGCACATGAGGTAGTGAAAAAAAACAAAACCCCAAAACCCCCGAGCTGGGAGGGAAGCTCACGCAGAGCTGCTATCCCAGCCAGCTCCAGATAAATGGCTTTTATTTACGAGGCACATCCCAGAGGAAGGGGCAGCGCAGAACAGCCTGTCCTAGGAGCCATCCCTGAAGGAAAGCGTTAGTGTGCCTGCTCTTGCTCCCCTGCTAAGGCTGGCGTTGTTGCACCCGTTGCTGTCCTCCTCGCAGATGTAAGAGCCACCCCTGCTCCCTGCCTGGAGGCAGGTAGAGCTCAGTCCCTGCACCACCCTAGTGATGTGTTTTGCTGCCTTGTAAGGGCTCTTCGATGAGGTGGGAAGGCTCCCTGCTCCTCCAGATCCGCACTGTTCATATATGCAAGGGTCAGGCTCAGTTTGGAGGGCGGCGTGGGGTGGAAACCCAAAAAGCCATGTCTGTTGGGAGGGAAAGGAACTGGATTTCCACCTGCCTCCCTGAGCCTGACTAAGCTCCCTTTCCTCTCCAAGGACATCAAATGAGAACTGCAAAGAGCAAAACACATCCTCTTGTTTTCACTCCTTTCACTTATCTGAGTTATATTCAGCGCCCCATACCACACACGCTCTCGCCGAATAGTCTTAACTTTGCCAAGAGCAACCATCCTAAACGTGGATCCAACTCATATGATCACTGAAATAAACATCTCAGCCGTTTAAAATTATATCTTACACTTGAGAGAGACATGCTGAGGACACAGAGAAACAATAGATTTAATTAGGCTTTTAAAATGTGACACATCTATTATATGTTCCATTACTGCTTTACAAAAGTCTCTGTTTCTCTATAATAAATCTTGCTATAGTACTACCGTTTAATTAAATGGGTGTCAGCACTGGGAACAATTAAAATACGTTTATGCACTTTCAGGGAAACCCTATAGCAAGATGTGCAAAATAGCTTACAATAAGAAGAAAAAATTAAACCCTTAGTGGGTTTGAGCTGCTGCATGTAGGAAATTTGATAAAAAGCATTTCAAGAAAGCAGGCAATTTTACAGTGGCGCAAGTAGTCTGTTCTGCCTCAAAGGTACCAGCCCACGTCCCCTGGATTTTTGCCACCAGCAAAAGACCCCAGATGGATGTATGCATTAATACTAATAAGTGCAATTCATCCCTGCGGAAAAAGCCTTCCTTAAAGCCCCAAACAGGAGTGGATCTCACCTAGCAGAAAGTATGCATAAATAGGGGAAAAATCTCTCTCTATTCTGCATAGTCTCTGAGCAGTCTCAATCAAAGTCTCTCTGCTTGCGGGATTTAGTGTCTGATATCCGAAGTCCAATTTGGTTGTAGGATATAGTTTGTATAGTAACATATGTGAGCAAACAGTGATGCTTTCTTAACTAGAACACGATATATACATCTTATTGCCTATTAAAACCCATTTCAACACTGAATTCAACACAGTTTTTACTGTGTTTCTCCCACTTCGCCTCAGTATAAATACGCAACCTTGAAACGAACATCAAAACTAAATGGCATTGAATATAATGAAACAACATTGAGTCTAATGAAGCAGAATTGCTGTGTAAACAGGGATGCTTTTATCTCATTGGAATGTTTATGTCCTTGCATGTCTCTCAGCTACATTTTTGTAACCTGATTCTTAGGAAATGTCTGATATCTCTTTATGATTGTTAACAGAGACCAAGACAGCGCTGTAACGTGTGCTTAACGGAGTGGTGTGAAAGTAATATCGAGTTTGCTGTTTTAGAAGCAAAACATTGGTCATCCTCACCTTCTTACAGGGGGTTGGCTGTAAAACCTGGTAACCTCGAAATGCCGATAGGTTTCCTAAGAAGAACGGGTTGCACACAGCCAAGGGTTGGGTGAAAGTGTCTCTTGGAAGCTCCCTCCCTGCCTGCAAGCTCTTTCATTATGTCTTTTAATGTCTTTATCCAGATACCGGCAGCAATAACACAAGCAATAACAGCAAACCTCATAAAACTTTCTTTGGGCTGAGAACCATGCCAAAAGAAGAGTTTTCACTTTCCTGCTGTAACATAAGCTGTACCAGGATGTTTGCTGACCTTCCTCTGCTGGGGAAGGGTGAAACACGCAGCCACTGCCTGTGCATCTGCTCTTCGTCACCTCGGGCTGTTGCAGGAGCTCTGAGAAAGTTCATGGTTCTTCCAGCACAAAGAAAAATAACCAGTAAAGACCTACCTCAAGTATACTTTTTATTATCACCTTCTTTTGACTCTATACTCATAAGTCAGGCACTTAAATATATTTGGCTTGCACCTGAACATCTTCTTCTGCTTCCTCACTGATACATGCTTTTTGCACTTTCAGACAACAGCTCAAAATTTGGCCTTTCAAGTTAATTTGCTGCAGCTCCTCTTGTAGGAATGGGGTGGAACAGAAGCGCATAATAAATGCCGCTATTAAGCAGTGTTGAACGTGGAGATATTTCTGATAGTACACTGATAGGCCCTTTCAGATTCTCCACAGCCCACTTGAACTTAAAAACAGGTGATGGCAAGGTAAATGAATGCTTTTTTTATCTGAAACACAAGGAAACCACTGTGATATCTATTGCCTTAAACTGTCCTGTTCTCCTAATAGCTTTTTCATTTAAAATGCCATCAGCACTGCCAAATCTCGCAGTTGTGGTGCCGTTCTTAAACCTCTTGCTTGTGGGGGTATATTTTTTTTATTTTTTTACTGAGAATTTCTGTTTCACTAAAAATACTTTCCAGACCCCCTGACCCGTTGCTTCTCTCTGTGTGCTCCCTTTTAATGGGGACGGTGCACGGAAGAGCTGTGGCGTGAGATTTCCTGTACCTATATGCTTATTAAGGCTGAGGACTCGGGCTTGGGTCTTAAAATGCATTCCTCAGAAGCCAGGTATCACATCAGCTCTGCGTAAGAAATATGCATCGATTAGCTGGGCTTTCTATTCCTCTCCCATGGGTTGTTGAGTCTGTAATCAGAAATTTAGGGGAATGGCTAGCTGGCCCAACTTCCAAATATTGAAAAACCTGAAAGTAATGTAGCACATAACTGAAATCACATAAAGTTTGGGTATGAGGAATGAAGCTTCTGACACCTCATTTTCATTACGAAGATGGTAACAAGAATGGAAAATGTCACAAGAATAATTCACTTATGTTCGGTCTTTTGTACTATAATTATCTAGTCCTTCTCGCTTTGGGCTCCCCTTTTCCTACATAACTTCTGGGACAAGGTGGGTTTGGCTTTTAATGGTCTAATAAATACAAGTAATAGCTTGTGATTTGTTTAATATTTTGAACTGAAAGGTCAAGGGTAGGAAGATTAAAAAGTCATTGGGGAAAATGCTCTCAGTAAAAGCCATCTCTTGCTGGAAGTAACACAGTTTCTTAAGTAAGCATAAAATCAGTTTAAGAAGGCTCCGAGCCCAAATTAAAGCAGAAAGGAGAATAATGTTAGTGCATAGATACCACCAGCTATAGAAGGGTTAGTGAAATGAAAAACCAGGCAGGAAAATCATACCCAGGATTTCCCATAGGGTCTCTGCAGCGTTGATTATGACTTTTTTCTTCTTTTTTTTTGAACACACACGGAAAATCTGTCTGAAAGTCAGTGGGACTGAAGTAATGATTGAAATGGTCTTGAGCCTACTCTTTCCAGTTTGGCTTTTGCTAATTAAATTGCAGCTTTTCATGACCTTTCCAGGTAAACGATTGCCTATGCAGTAAGTAAATGGCACCCCTCTTTGTTGTATGGACCCCGAGACAGGGAATTTGGCTCAGATATAACCCCATTCTGAGCAAATACCCCACTACAGCAAAGCGTGTCAAGCTTACTGCAAAGTTGGCCCTCTGTGGGGGCAATGCAGTAGTGTGTTTAAAGGTATATAGATGTGTGCGGTGATTTGTGTGTGGGCTGAAGGTCTGTCAGCAAGCACCGCTGTCTTCTCATCTGTGTGCCAAAAATCTCGTTCCTCCTGCATGTGTTACAGCATACCAAAATGGGCTGAAGTTTGTGTGACCAACCAAAAAGATGTGCTGCTGAGATCATCCGTCCCAACTTTAAAAGAGAATGTTATGAGATTTACTTCTTCTCCCCTCCTTTCATGCCTGGGGATGTCTGTGCACGCGCTGTATTTTCTCAGTCTGCACCGTGACCCTCGAACGCTTCTCTCCCCCTCCTCAATGCCTGCACCACGTGCAAGGAAATTGCGGTATCACCAGCTCATTGCTGGCTGGAGCTCTGCTTGCAAAGTCCCAGATGAGACTGAATCGTGGAGTATTTTATGAAAAGCTGCCTGCTGCCAAACAACAGTCTTAAATTCCAGCATCTGCCCACATCCCATCTCCTCTCCTCTCCCAGGTCTGAGGACCCCCTTCCCTTCCCTTTTGCGTGGGAGGGAGATGGAGAAGTTCCAGGGCTCTTTGTCCCGGTCTTTTTCCTTGATCTGAAGGTGCTCGGTTATGGAGGTCTCTGCCTTGCCCCTCTTCTCTCCTTGGCAATGCTGCAGTATTGGTAAGGGGGAAATCATTCAAGGCTGCTTGCAGGAGTGGCTAAAATAATGGTATTTGTGCACTGTGAGAACTGGAGACGTGAGACAGATGGGTCCTTTCCTTCTCTCAGGGACAGTCTGGAATCTTTGCATGTCTCCCTGGGGTCCTGGACAAGCGCCCTCTTTGCTTTCCTCTGTAACAGGCTCTTTCCGTCACAGAAAATGGGATCATGTCTGCAAAGATCTTGAAATACGCTGCTAATTTTGCTTATTTGTTCTGAATGACAATATGGCAGCCGTTCCTCTAAAATGTCTTCTCTTTTTTTAAAGCAAACAGGCTGAGCAGACATATGATGGGGGTTTCTAGCTGTGTATTTGGTAAGCAGAAGGAAAGCTTTTTAGCATTTTGGTGAAAGGATGCGAGTGTGAGGAGTACGGTCTGGAACGTAATCAACAGTTTATTGTGCATTTGAGGATATCTACATTTTTACAAGATAAACCTCTTGCAGCTCTGGTGAACCTGGAAGCACAGCCCAGCTGTAGAGGGCTGAGAGCTCAGGAAAAGAGCTGTCTTCAACGCTGCCGCGGGTCAGGTGGAGACACTGTGCCCCACCAGCTGGTCCCATGGACGGCTGAAGGGCGCTGATAGCTACGTGCGACTGTTTGGTACTGAGGTGTGATTAATATCAAGAGTGGTATTTTCTGTCAGTATTAAAGGTGGAAATGTATTGTACCTGTAATTATCGTCGCCTAACTTCTTAAAGATGTTACCGCAACAGTGCTAGGTCATTCTGACCTTCTGCAGTGGAAAAAGAAAACGCTATTTAGTACTTCTTTTATAGTTTCTTAACAGCATGTTTTTTTCCCTGGGATGTTCTGAGCAGTTAAACCATCCCTCCCACAGAGTAGGATCATGCTCTTCTTATTTAGTTGCAGAAAACATTTACCATATACTATGGCAAATCACACAATCAATCTTCATGCTAATCATTCTCTGCTGGAAGCTATTTACTACAAAAACTTCTGAAATTTTCTTACTAGCTGGAGAGCAGAGAGTCACAGCCAAAAGAGTGATTCACTTATGTTTTAAAAAAATAAAACTGAAATTGAATACTTTGAAAAAGGTTGGAGTATTTCAGATTAGATGTGTAGAGGCTGAACAAAGAGACACTCAGAAATTGTCTTCTTCAGTGGGGTGTCTCCTTTAATCCCCCCAGATCTAATTTTACCTGAAGTCACTTGCCTCAGCCTTTATTTGCTCCTGTGCTGCCATTTAAATTATGGACCTCTGATGATTTACATTCATCAAGTGTCTGTCACAGCAGTTTCATTAGCGTTAGCTCTGATTTGCACCAGCACCCATGGTTGTGCCTAGGGTGTGCAGCTCCCTTTGTGCCGAGAGCGGAGTCTCCAAAGAAGGTTTCAATATCACGCTGCCCATACGCACTGCAGTAAATTTTGCCCCTCTTGCATTGCACAGCTACAGAGCTACCAGCTGGTTAAATGATTTAAAAATGATAAAGTTCTGCTGAGTCCTAGAAACCCGCTATTTCAGGTTGTATTTTGTATGAAATACACTATTTTATTTTCTTCTATATTGCCAGATTCAGCTCTAACAAGCAAATGCTTAGATTCCCGCTTCTGATTGCGGCACATACTCTTCTTCTAGAATATTGCTCCTCCTGATGAAAGAGGAGGGGTTTGATTTAGCTACAAAATGTCTCGTGCCTGTCTCTGATGTTCCACTGCTGCCCCAGAACATTGCAGTCTGAACACGGTGAAAAAAGATCAACCCAAAAATCTTTGCAGGGATCCAGCATGGCTAAATGTGCTACAGATTTGCAGAGCCAATTAATACCAAAAAGAAAAATCACTGCCACCTGCAACTAACCCACGTGCCTACACCCCACGGCGAGACAGCAAAGGGACTGGTGGAGTGGGATACCTCAGCGCCTACCTTGCAGAAAACCTGCTGTGTATGCAAAAGATCTCAGGGCCCAAGTGAGGTTTTGTGCTCCTTTGCAGCACTGAGGAGGAACACCTCTGGATGTGTGAGAGCCTTAGACCTCTCATTGTGCTCTGTGGCCATTCTGACTATGCTTATGCGGCGGTCCTAGAAAGTATCTAGAGACTCGTGCTGGTTAGGCTTTGAGGGAGTTTGAAGAAAGTAGCAGGGATTAAAAAAAGAAAAAAAAAGAAAAAAAAAGAAAGAAATAGAAGGCATGTGAAGCTGTTGGAAGTCTGGAGTTTGTGGTAGGTCTCTTCAGAAAGGAAATGAGCAGATACAACACAACTGAACAGGGATCGGGTTGTTCTGGAAAGGAAACATAGAAATTTGCTTTTAAATATATATCTGGTATAGAGCTGCAGCATGCCTCACCCTCTGCTGCACTGTATATTTGATTTGCTTTCCAAAATCAAACAGCTTAAGGTTTGAGTCACCCTCCATTAAGTTGAACAAAATGAAAATGCCAACACATTTGGAACATGTTGGCGTGGGCCCTAAATTGGAAAACAAACATAGCATCGAGCTGCCCTTCTCAATGCGAATAGAGAGAAAGAAATTATTTAGTAAAGTGGGGAATTTGGAGGACCGGGTCTTTTGCATCGCTCTCTGTGTTGGAGAAAAGCACTGGACAACAGAAAACTTCAGTCTCTGTTGAGTGAGTGCTGCTTCTTGACTCGTTTCTGCTGTTACCATTAGCACTTGTTTCTTATTTATCTTGTTCAGTACTCAAAAGCTGATTCACAGGAGGAGGTCTGATAACTTAAAGCAGAATTATCTGGGACATCAGCGAGTGCAATGCAGCCCCCAATGAGGGGGCGCGGGTTTCAGCCTCTCTTACTGTCCGAGTGCAGCGTGTCTGGTGGGAGATGGAAGAAAGGTGGGAGAGGGTTTGTCGTAAAGTATTACAGAATGCAGCCAGGAGTGGGGGACTGTTATGGCAGGTGTTAGCCTGCAGTCTCACCGTTACCCATTATTGGATTCCCTCCTCACCCCCTCTGCAGATTGCTGCAGGAGAGCATGCGGGCGGTAGGAGGTCTGGCTATCAAAAGGCATCTGGGAGGCTAAGGCTACAGGAAAATGATATTAAATTGTGAATCTGAAAGCATCTGCTCAGAAAAGCACCAGAGGCTACACGTGAGCCCAGAGCTATGTGGAGAAAGAGTGGGGTGCCAGCAGGAGCATGCAGCACTGGGGTTTGCAAACAGGGTGAGGTACCCCACATAATCCTTAGTGCAAAACATGCTTGCTACTGTTTCAGCAGGGTTGTGATTTCCAGCTTAACGGATTTAAGGCACACGGTGATTGACTCTGAAAGTAGCTATCAATTCTGTCCTGTGCAAAAAACAGTGCAGGCAGTGCCTGAGTTGCAACATGGTCACACTCAGTACACCTTCCTGAATGCACCCCACCGTGACCAGAGCACCTTATAGGTACATGACCACTTCTGCTTTGAATGGTGGTACAAGGCAGGAACTCCTGTAGCTCTCGGGGGGATGCTAATTGGATGAATCAGTCCATCCTGGGTTCAGACAGGCCCCTTCTCAGGTGAGGTGGGCAAGCAGCTCATATGTTATCCGTTTCTTGTGGCCACAAGAAGTGGAGGGGCTATGACTAAGGTTGTCAGGAGAAGCAAAATATGAGAGCAAACGGGCCTTATTTGCTCAGTATTGCAACCAACGGGAAGGTTACTGTCTTCTGACACAAGCCACTCAGGATGCCACACCATACAGACCCCCTTGACTGCACTGCCATAAGAGCAAGGTCCCGCTATATTTCCAGGAGGGTGGCCTGCAGGCAGGTGTTCTGGGGGCTGTCGCTGTGTGGTGTTTCTGAAAACTTAGAGCACACTGGCTGTGGAGGCTCCTTTGAATGTCTTCCCTCACTTGTGATACTCATCACCAAAGAGGATGGTGGCACAGGGATGTGCCCCATTTGTGCACGTTACCTGATCCCCACGGTGACATGTTACCCCCGACATGGCGACAAAGGTAAATAGGCAGATTGTCCATTTAAACTACATACCGGATCCTGTCTTTATTTCTGCAACATAAAGAGGAACAGTGATGGAAAGTCACCGCATCCTGATGGAGTTATGGACACAAGAGTAGATCTCCACTCTGATTAAGGATTTCTATCACTAAAAAAAGGGCATTTTAATGTTTTAAATACCTGTTTCATAATGTTCAGAGTTTTCAGGTTGTACAATAGGGCCGATTAATGTGCACCTCAGGTGTGCCGGAGGCTCACGTTTATTACCCACACCGCGCACCCGTTAATCGGCAGTGCGACACAGTCTGTCATGTCGTATTGCTTAATTACGTTGTCTCCCCCCACCCAGGGCTTATGTGTACTGTGCAAAGCCGTAAATACTCCAAGAGTCCCATTTCCACTGAAATCAATAGGAGTTTTGCCATTGTACTGGAATGAGAGCAGGACTTTGCTGTAAAAGTAAAATAAGGCAGATGCAGCTAACAGGGACTTTCAAGTGGGAAGAGGGGCAGCAAAGGACACATGAATTATGAAAGATCAAACTCAAAAGGGATCTGAAAAGATTACAGAATAAACTGGAAAATGTTAAAGGAGGCGCAAGAGTAGCTAAGATAGAAGGTAAAATGAATATTGGACAAGAGGTAAAAATAAATAAGAGACTTCAAGTGGATAAAGAATAAGAAGTGAATGAGGCAACAGGGATTCTGCAAAATGGAAAGGGTAATTTTGTAACAGAAGTGGCAGACATTGTTGAATAAATAAATGAATTATGTGTCTGTTTTCACAGAGGAGAATGGGAGAAATTCAATATATCAGAAACAAGAACATTCCTGTGGCAGGGCGAGAGACACCCATGTGGAGCAAGGAGGGGAGAACAGGAGTAAGCCCACCGCTGAGGCATGAGCGCTGGACACTGTGGCTCCCTTTCTGGTTCTCCTGGGGATTTGCTTTGTGATATGTAACTGGTCTGCTTACCTCTCTGTGCTCTAGTCAGGGTGGTGGTGGTTTCCTGGGACAAGGTTTGTCCTTTTTGTCCAGTGGTTTGGTGGGAGGCAGGACCTGCCTGAGGACCTGTTCTGCTTCTGCAGGACTACAGTCGCTGTTCACCACCAAGAAACCATCAGATAACTGTCATTCCTGCACTGCAAGAATAACTGAAAGGGCAGGAAATTTAGACAAAAATAAAAAAAAAATTAATGTTTGTCAGCCTTACCTTTTGCTTTTATCCTGTAGAAAAATTTACCACAATAGATATTTGACAGTGTTTGAATCAGTCCAGCCCTAGATGTCTATCAACTGTCCATCACAGGAATCTGTTTGATTGTATAATAACAGAAGAAAGGTCTGCTGAGAATTGCTTTAGTGGGCTAAATTAGCACTTGGTCAGTTTACGAACACAGTGGCTGGCAGCATTTGGAAATATATTGGTCATTTGGCTTTCTCTTGTTATGTTTACACATTAAGTGCAGCAGAATAAAGAAGGAGGTATGAGATCTGAATGGGTAAAACAATTTAGTTCAAAGAGGCTGTAATCCTAAACTTCAAGGTGTGCTATTTTGTATCGGTCAAGGACTGCTAAAGGTGGTCCTTCTCCTTTTTGACACCTAGTTAGAACCAGGAAGAAATGTGAAGACGTAAGGCATCTTTAAAGAATTTATCTAAGAATAATGTGATGTAATAGCTGCAGAATTCAAATATTCATATCTAGATTAAAGAATTAAAAATATCCCTAAAACTTATAGGTTAATATAGCAAGTTCCAAAAATCAATTTGACAAGCATACAAACTGAGTATCTCTGATTCCATATAAATCGAAGGTAAATAACTAGGCAGGCAATCCTGGAAGTGTTTCAACAGAATAAATGAACATTTGTTGGGAGGGAATGAAAAGAAAGACAAAAAAGACAAAAAAAAACAAACAGAAAAGGAAAAATCCAAGCCTTGCAGGCTCCTGCTTGTAGCTGGACGGAAAACACAGTGCATGGATCTTAATGGAGGATGAGCCCAGGAACTATTCAGCTTTAAAGCCTTGTTGCCAGAATATTTTAGGACCACATTACCCTCTCTTTTTCACCTGTGTTAAAATAATGTGAGAAGTTTGACTTACAAGCCAACCCCCTCTCACAGCGGCTGAATGGGGAGCGGTTCTGGCTCAAGCCGGGGAAGCAAGGCACGCCAAGTGTAATGCACCCGAGATGCTGCAGCTCCCATTAGATGGGGTGGGATTGAGCCCCCCTGGGGCCTCAGCTGACTGCGGGATGGGGACGATCCTGGACAGAGACATCAACTCCAGAGATGGCAAAGCACTCGATGCGAGATAAAAGGATGAAAGGAGACTACCACCACATCACTGCAGGCTGGATTTGAGTACATAAACACCAGCCTGGTTTGATCACCTTTTACTGCCACATTAAAAGCTTCATGCCTTCCTAAGGGAGGCAATTCTAAATGCCAGTGCTGATTTTAGAGTTTTAATCTTGTGTAGTTACTAATGGCACTGTCTGTAATCCAACTTTGGGTAGAAATGAACCTGAGAAAAAAGGCAGCCACCCCTTGCCGTTTGTTATTTGCTTTGCATTTAATTCAGCTGCTGCCATCCAGTGCTTACAATCCACCCCACCCCGAAAAAACCCACAACAAACAGTAAAAGAGCTAGGGAAATTCAACTTAAAAGTCTATGTTGTAATTAAAGTGCTTGTCAATTTAGGGTAAAGTTTTATCTCGCTAAGATGTAATTAAAAATTACAGAGAGGGGCAGTTATGTGCGTTTGTAACCTGGGATTCCGATTTAATCAGGCATGTTAAGTTCTGTCCATCTGTCCATTTGAAATGTGCCTTCCAAATACAGGTGGACCCCAGCCCCACATGAAGCTCTGGACCTGCAGTCCGCTTCTGCAGCTGATACGGACAGCAGCTCTGGACGCAGGGCCATGTGAGGCAGCTGCGATTGGGATGAAATGCTTGGCTGGTCCTGGTAGGGCTCCTCCAGTTCATCCCACTGAGAAAGTGAGCTTCAGCCTCCCCAAGCGCTCAGGTTGCCTTGCATGTAGCTGCACCCCACTGCCACTTGGGTGAAAGGGGGAACCCCCCCAGGTCTCGGCCACCAGAGCTTTTTCCTTCACGGGCAGCGCTGCAGCTTCATGTCCTAAGGTGAAAGTCAAAGGTGAGCAGCAAGCAAAAGGTCCTCCAGGCCCTGTGGATGCCTGGAGAGCAAGCGACTGGCCCGGAGAGACAAATGCAGGTGTTACAGACACTTGGACGTATATCCCTAGTGTGCTGATAAGGCTATTACCATTTTTCTCCAGTGAGTTATTCCTTCACTGTGGATGAAGAAGTATTAGACCAAAAGATGTCATTTATCTGTTTAAAAAAGCTATTTTGACAAAGACCTGCTTACAGCGCTAGGAGTACATTTTCTTTTCTTTTTGGGTTTTGTTTTTTTTTTCAATAATAAACCTTTCATAAAATTAAGGCATTGACATTACATCTCTGTTAGGGTAGTTTACTCCCCACAGTAATTTTGACTTAGTTTGTTCTACATGGAGTGATAGTTTAATCATTCTTTCAGTGCTTATTGATGAGGGCTTGCTGCAAAAGATGAGAAGATTAGTTTAAAATTATCCCTTGTGAATTTAAAACAATAACAAGGAAGTGAACACAGTCTAAAACAAATTAAGAAATGTAATAGACTTAATAAAAGGCTGATATTTTATTCGATGTACAAAATGACTGCAAGGCTCACTGTGGCAGTGCTGCACATACTCTTATCAAACTATGGTGGTTTTTTTTTTTTTTAAATTAAACAGGGACAAATCTTCCCCTCTCTAAAGGTGAATGATGAATGAGATAAATGATTTGTATTTTGTCCAATAATAAAACATGTTACCTCGACTCAAGCACCGTATAAAACCTGTGCCTCGTTCCTGTACCCATCACCTAGGAATAATTTGCATTTCCTCACCCCCCAGGAGGCCCCTAGTTTCAAAGCTTTCCTCTCATCAACTCTTGGCTCTTCCTCAGCGTGTGAGGGGGTAGCTTTCTTCAAAGATTAATTAACTGTCAGGTCAGAGGGAGTGGAGTATCTTCCTCAGACACTAGGATCCCTGCAATCCTGCAAGGATACAAAAGGGCATCCTTGAAGGCTGAAATTACAGCTTCAAACAACGAACTATCTGTTTTTTTGACTAAACATGACACAGTCTCCACCATTAGCATTTATGTTAAGTGGTAATCAGCCAGACTGAAGAAAAATCACAGTGCCAAAGTCCTTGGATGGCTGAACTGTCTCAGAGGTTCGAGATCTTAGCCAGCCCCCCCTCAGCGAGACACCTGGTAATCACATGCTAAAAAAAAAAACAAACCACAGGGCATTTTTGCTAGTCATTCGCAGGCACTGAAGAAAATGTGTATTTTAGGAAAATATTTCAGCTAAAAACCTTTTTCCAAGGTGGGAACTGAACAGTTGCACGCAACTGGTCCTTCAAGAGCGCTGGTGACAGAAGCAGCTGAGGTTTTGAGTGTGTCTGCTCCAAGGAGCAGAAGAGAGCCAGGCATGGCGGCCAGATCACTTCTTGAGTTGTGTCCCTAAATCCCTGGGTGAGGATGGGGGTTTTGTGTGGGTTTGTTCTACTCTTTTTGTCTTAAACCGTGGCCGCATGTTGCAGTGTCTTGCTAAACAGCAGCTGAATGCAGTCCATGCGTGTGCATGCACCTATACATACATAAACTTGGCATAAACTGTTCTGGGTCTGCTGGTTTCACTCTTGTTTCGCCAAGTTACAAAAGCTGGCACTTTGGCCCGCTGCACAATTTGTGAGGTTTGCTAAATTCTTCAGAACTGCTTGGGATTTAAGGCCCTATTTGAGTGTAAAATGTGATTAGTTACAGTGAAGTGACTTTTTATCTGGCTGATACACCTTTCTTTCAATTTAGTTGACAAATGTGCAGTGTTAGCCTGGTCACAGGCATTTCACTTGTGATCCGAGAAACGCAGCCAGTGGGACTCTTGGTGCCAATATAAAATGATTCGCTCTTTCTGCTGTCTATTGGCCATGCGGTTGCTGTTTTATACTGAACATGGATGCAGCGAGGCATGGTCTCTGGACAGCATGAGTGGTTAGAGGTGTCACTCCTCACGCTCACAATGCCATCTGGACGTTTTGGCCGGGAAAGGATGGTCGTCAGCGGAGGAGTGGGAGCTGGGAGGAGCGGCAGCATCTTCGGTGCTCCCCATTCCATCTGCAGGAGAAAACATTTAGCCGTGCTCTTTGCGTCTGCGTTCAAGTACGAAGCTTTGCGTTGGTTTAATGATATCTATTTACTTTGTGTGGGCACTGCGAGGCTTAATTAAGTGTTTATGTATATGCTTTGAGAGGCTCGTATGGAAAGCAGTGCAGAAGAGCTACATGTTAATCCTTCTGTTGATTCACAGTATCGTGCCCTGGTATGATTAGATTAATCATTTGAGGGTTCAAAGCCCGTTCCATTTAATTGAAAGACAATGCTGGTGCTTGTTAGATGGCCAAACAGCACGCAGCTCTAATGTCCGGCAACCTTGGTCTCTGTGGGCTGCAAAAATATAGCATTGGAGTTCCCCAAAGTTTTCCCTCCGTCAGCTTTTCTGTAGTAATACATAACAAGAAAATATTTGCCAGACATTCCGCGTGCTACTTGAATTTAATTATTTCTTCTCTGATTTGAACAGAAGGCCTATAAAACGTGCTTGTATACTTCCGTGGAAGTCTTAAACTGAAAGAATTGGTTTTGCCTTATTTGCATAGCCTGCCGAGGACGGACCTCGGCGTACATATGTTGACAGCAATAAGATGATCATTATCCAGCCAATACCTCCTATACAGGTAGAGAGGTATGCCTGGATCAGCTGTGCTACTGCTGGGATGCCCCTAGGGTTTAATTCCCAAACTTTCATTTCCTCGCTCTATTTTCAGCTGCTATTAACTTTAAAAGCGTTTTTTACATGAGGAAGGATTATGCATGGCACTGACACCTTATTACTTGGCTGGGTTTGCTGATTGGCTGAAACTCAAAAGTCTTTACTAGTTAGGTTAAAACATTAAAAATGTCTTTTGATAAATGATCTGAAAGGAAAATCAAGCAGATGGCTTTTAGGCCCATCTCACAGTGCAGCTTTGCAGAGAAATAATAGTTTCAGTAATGAGTTATAGATTTTTATTTAAATCACTATACTATTTAGTGGAAAGGGGTAAAAACCTGTTAGGGTTTTTTGGGTGGTTTTTTTTTTCTTCTTTTTTTTCAGATTTCTCTCCTTGAAATGAACTGAAGCACCCTTTGAAGTGCTGGGAAGTTATTCTTTCCTCACTTTTTGTAGTTGGTCCTTCGGTTTGCTGCTGTTGTCTCTGGTTTTGTATGCTGGTGATAGCCTCTGACTTCCCACAGCCTGTTTCCTGATGGACTCATTTACTATGTGTGTTTTAGGGGCGGTACTTATGTGCCTCAACCTGCTGCCTATAGCTAGAGATCTTCTCCATTATAGTGGGTTTATAGGGTGAATTACAGCTTCTGGGAGGCTTTGTGGAAGATCGCAGGGAAGTTAGAGTAAGTGTTTCTAACTGGCTCACTTGGCCTCCAGGATGGATTAGATGGATGCAGGCTGGGATGGGGAGCTCCTCTGTGTGTGTGCTGGGAGGACAGGGGACCAAGGGGACCCCTTCTGCAGAGCACCAAAGCGGCCAGCGTTTGTGTGTAGGCATAAACATCAACACAGATGTTCACATCTAAAGGCAGAGATGCAATAGTAGTGTAACTGGGAATTCGTGGTTATTGTATGAGAGGCAGAGCCCAAGCTTTTGGAAGGGCACGAGCTGATTTTTGGAGTGCAGGTAAAGAGATGTGTTAGAGGAGCTGTGGTTTTGGCCTGTGTTTTATCCCCCAGTCTCTAAGGAGCAAAGCCCTTTAACCTGTCTCCAACCGAGCGTTCAAGAAATCAAATGTGAAAGGTTCTTAGTTACTTCTGAACATCTAAGCCAAAGAAATGCTGGACTTGTAGGCATGCTCATTTTCTTAGCGATAATACCTTCGTCCTTGAAACATGCACTCAATCCTGCACTCTTTATTAGATAATAGCAAAACCTTCGCAATAAATATTGGATGTGAGTGTCCAGATGCTCTCATTTCAGCTTTTAGCAGAAAATTATGGCACATTTAATATGGGCAATTTTTTTTTGTTGTTCAAGTGAAAAAATGAAAAGGAAAGGTGTGTTTACTCCAGCACGGTACTGATTCACTATGGGCTAGAAGACAGATATCAGGTATGCCCCGTGCTCCAGTACAGTAAATGCTTGGGATGATGTCTTTGTTGTTGTCTTTTCATAAATTGATGCAGCATCATGTCATGAACTGGATGTGGAAACACTAAAGTGGCTTCCCCTGGGTAAGAGGGCTGGGTCTGTAGTGTCTCGAAGAGTCTGAAATCAGGAAGACTAGAAACAGGGGCTCCAAGCTACCGGCAATTTGGTATGTTGCAGGCGCTGGCTCTTCTGCAGACCCCTTGCCTCAGATGGGGGCACAGCTTCTCGTGGGAGCCGGTCCTGCATCTGCTGGACCACAGTGCCTCTCTCCGGCTGCCTTGGCGGAGATGGATGGATCCATGCTAAATTAAGTGTGGAGGAGAAAGAAAGAAAATGAAACCTGAAGGAATGTTGTGTGACAAGTAGAGGGGTCAATCAAAGCTGCCTTACTTGTCTAAATTGTGCTGGCAGAAAGAGTAAAGACAACAGGATTTTGGCTAAGTCTTGTAATATTACAGTGTGGAATAAAATCTAAGTTGCATTTCATCTCTGCTCTGCCAGGAATAGAGGGAAAAATACTCCAATAAAAGAAGTACAAGTTCTGAAACAGCGGACATGACCTCCTATGCTAACCTGATATGCTAAAACATGGTCTAAACACCACTGTTAGTCATTATGGTCCTCAGTAAAAGGAGTTCTCTCCTGAGAGATGTCAGCTTAAAATACAAGGTCTTGATCTTTAATTTGAATCCCTCTGGGCAGACCTTTCTGTCAGCCTGAACCCCTTTGATTTCAATAGCGCTTTGTGGTTCTGGACACACCAGTCCAGCTGGGGGTTTAGATTCCTACGACACGCTGGTATAGCAGCTTTTCATACAATTTGATACCAAAAACCCCCTTAACCTCAAATGAGATGGGTTTTTTGCTCATATTTCACTCTCCTTTGTGTAGTCTTTGGTCCCAGTCTTTCTGGTCTTTCTCGGGTGATTGCAGACACTGACATTTTCTTTTTGGATCATGTAACAGAACTAAATACAACAGGGTGGTAAATTAAACTTCACAGGTAATTTCAGACTGCAGACTCCAGTCAGCGTCTTTTCTTCTGAGGGTGTAGCTCCCCTTGACCCATGAGCGCAGCTCATTTTGTGTCTGAAGAAGACGGCAACTTGGCCAGATTTAGAGCATCCCATGGCACTTAGCACCTGCAAACACCCGTTGCAATGTAGGGTTGGCTCTGTAGCACAATCACCCATTTTGCCTTTAAAGACTGATAAAAAGTCCTGGGGAATGATAATTCCAGTAAGGAATAAACTGTGGAGATAAATGGTATATTGGCTTTTCCATTTGCATTTACTCTGCAGCTTGAGATGACTTTTAATTATTCAAAAGAGGCAGACTGTAAGTTGCATCTATCTTTGTTCCTTCCCCTAAAGCAAATCCGCTCTGTAAATTTTCCTGTGACCACTATACCAATATTTCCCTGGTATAGCTTCTCTGATTTTTGCCTCATTTTTTTTTCTTTCTTTTGAAATTTTTGTTAGCTATTTGAGATGCAACAGAATTCAACTACATTGGGATGTTTTCTCATCAGCTAACTCAGAGCAGATTGATCAGTCTATTCATGTAACGAGCAAGGAGAGGAACATACACACTTTCCAGTGCTACAGGCAGGTATCTAGAAAAATAACATAGCAGTTAAATAGACTCATCAACATGAACATTGAAAAAACTCCATCATATTTGTTCACGATAGGAAAAACTGGGTGTTCACTGTCTCATCATGCACGCACATACCTGGCAAGGGGGATGGGAGGGAACGTAATTCTTCAGCGTGTTTAGAGACATGAACTCTACATCTCTTCCCTTTGGCATCCACTGCTGCCATCAGCATGGGCACCTTCTTTCTCCTTTTCTTTAGAAGAGGAGAGTTGTTATTTATTACAATATTAGCCCGCTTTTTTGAAAATGCTCTGTGAGAAATATGCAAAACAGTAGGGAACTGAGTGTTCTTGCTGTTGGATTACAAATGTTTTTGGCCAGTACATTTAAGCACAGAATGGCATTTGCTTCTAGGGGCTTTGAAAGGAATAATGGGAACCCTACAACCCTAAGAGAGAATTCAGATTTTGATTGCTCAGGAATGAGGTATTTCATCTTGCACCTGCTCCAGGTAGGAAATGGTTTCAAGTATTTGTTTAATGTCTGTGAAAAATACTGAAAAGAAAAAAAAAGGGGGGAGGGGGGGAGAAAAGGAAAAAAAAATCAGTTTCTTAACAGGAGTTTTAAACACAGCAAACCATGTGGTGGTGCTAAAGTTACAAAAGATGAATCCTCCCAGACCCACTCCTATAAAATGTGCAGAATGTGGCCAGATGAGATATGACAACAAGTACAAATTATAGCAGTGGCAAACCAGTAAACATGGAAATCTGAGTAAATCAGTCATTTCAAATCTATTTGCCAAACTGTGTTTATCCTCTGCAAAACCTCACGATCTCCATAGGAAGCACTTCAGAGCAATCTCTGCAGGGCTTTTGCTGGGTGGAGTTAAGGATCAGGATATTCCACAGCAGCTTTTTTGCAGACATTACAGCTGATCTTTCAGCCTAATTGAAATGAACAATGACGATATCTGCATTTTTTTTTTCAACCTGAGTACCCATTTCCCGCTTTGAAACTGCTACATGAGAAGACATTGAATACTAGGGATAGATAGATTAAGCACTTCTCATTTAACAGTAAAAAACCTGATTGCAATATTTTGTTTGTGTGTTTATTCCTCATCCCCAAGCTACTTGGAAATCTTGGTATTTTGCAAGAAAAAGAGTATTTTGTAGAGATGTCAGGTTGGTTTTTTTTCCCTGTGGCTTCACCAGTACAATTCCATCAATTTCAATGCAGTCCCTCTTGTGTGTGACAGTGCAGGATTTGTCCTGCAATCTGCTATCTTTTCCTGCTTTTTCTTTCTGGCCCACATTCCTCAAACTGTGAAAGCGCTCTGTTTAATGGTGAGCCCTATGAGAGGCCACGAGTAGAATTTTTAAGTTTTTCTTTCTTTTTTTTTCCCCCAGGTCAGTTTTAAGCGCCTAAGCGGAGCCCTGGATTTGTGAGCTGGTTACAGAAGTCCTCAGTGATGAAAGCTGACATGGGCCAGTTAGCCTTTTCAAATATATTCTGTGACTAGGGCAGAATAATTGCATTCAAAATCCATGTTTAACATTCATTTACAGGCTTACAATGAGGCACACTGTATGTGCCATCCCCTAATTTGTACCACTCCAGGGACATTTTCCTTGTCTCAGCATTTCATGTTGGGTTTTGTAGATAGAAGCTGAAGATCTGAGCGCAGACCTGTTTCTGCCTCAGACTTCCTGTGTAACCTTGGGCCAATTACTAAATCGCTGTGTATCAGCTTTTCCTTCTGTAAAGTGGCAACTACAATACCTGTCATGGAGGTACCTCAGGCTGAGCAGATGATTGAGACATGGATGGAATACGTTATGGAAGTATCTTGGTGTTAACATGATATTCATTTTCAGTAGCCTCACCGGAAGTCTTCCTTTTTTGCTGTCCTTCTTCCCTCCAGCTCCTTTCTTCTTAGGATAAACAAGAGCCAGTAATGCTTCATTTGCACTTCAAGATGGAGCACGTAGGAAGGTTGTACTGGGTCAGACTGATGTCCATTTGGCCCTCATTCCCCCTCTACTGTCTCCTATGCCATTTGTGGTTTCATGAACTCCTGCCATATCCCTTCTCAGTCTCCTCTTTTCCAGACTAACAGTGCTACTGTAATGCCGTTGGTCTGTGCCGGGCAGCCGTTCTGTGGCTGTGGTCAGCCTTGCTGCCCTTCTCTGAGGGTTTGCCATGGACTTTTCCTAACAGATGGCCTAGAAATGCATGTAGTCTTCAAGATATAGGGGGAACAAATATTTCTAAAATGGCATAATGATGTTTTTGATTCTGTTCTTTCCTAATGATTTATATATTCTGACTTATTTATCTGCCTCTAACGAACACTGAACTATATTTTCATCAGTTATCCACGAGTACACCCTCAGCAAATTTGCAGATGACACCAAGCTGAGTGGTGCGGTTGACACACCTGAGGGATGGGATGCCATCCAGAGGGACCTGGACAAGCTTGAGAAGTGGGCCCATGTGAACTTCATGAAGTTCAACAAGGCCAAGTGCAAGGTCCTGCACCTGGGTCAGGGCAACCCCTGGTATCAATGCAGGCTGGGGGATGAAGGGATTGAGAGCAGCCCTGCAGAGAAGGACTGGGGGATACTGGTGGATGAAAAGCTGGACATGAGCTGGCAGTGTGTGCTTGCAGCCCAGAAAGCCAGTGGTATCCTGGGCTGCAGAAAAAGAAGCGTGACCAGCAGGTTGAGGAATGTGATTTTCCTCCTCTACTCTGCTCTGGTGAGACCCAACCTGGAGTACTGCGTTCAGCTCTGGAGTCCTCAGCACAGGAAAGGCATGGACCTGTTGGAGCAGGTCCAGAGGAAGGCCACAAAAATGGTCAGAGGGATGGAACGCCTCTCCTATGAAGAAAGACTGAGAGAGTTGGGGTTGTTCAGCCTGGAGAAGAGAAGAGTCTGGGGAGTCCTTATTGCAGCCTTTCAATACTTAAAAGGGGCTTCTGAGAAAGATGGAGACAGACTTTTTAGTAGGGCCTGTAGTGACAGGACAAGGGGTAATGGTTTTAAACAGAAAGAGGGTAGATTTAGACTAGATATAAGGAAGAAATTTTTTACTATGAGGGTGGTGAAACACTGGAACAGGTTGCCCAGAGAGGTGGTAGATGTCCCAACCCTGGAAACATTCAAGGTCAGGTTGGATGGGGCTCTGAGCAACCTGATCTAGTTGAAGGTGTCCCCCTGCTCATTGCAGAGAGGTTGGACTAGACAGCCTTTAAAGGTCCCTTCCAACTCAAACTATTCTATGATCTACCAAGAACCTAAGATCTAACTCCCCATAGTAGTGGGGAGTAAGCTCAGCGCAGAGACGATAATTTTGTAAGTGAAGCTACAGTTGTGGGATTTTTTTAGCCATATATTTTGCTCCACATGTATCTATGCTGCATTTCATCTGCAATTTATTGCTTGGTCACTCCATCTGGTAAGGTCTTCAGAAAAGACCCTTCTGTCTTACCCCAGCCGGCAACTAAGCACCACACAGCCACTCGTTCACTTCCCCCAGTGGGATGGGGGAGAGAATCAGAAGGGTAAAAGTGAGAAAACTCATGGGTTGAGATAAAGACAGTTTAATAGGTAAAGCAAAAGCCGCGCATGCAAACAAAGCAAAACAAGGAATTCATGCACTCCTTCCCATCAGCAGGCAGGTGTTCAGCCACCTCCAGGAAAGAAGGGCTCCATCACGCATAACCGTTACTTAGGAAACACCATCACTCCAAACGTCCCCCCGCTTCCTTCTTCTTCCCCCAGCTTTGTATGCTGAGCATGATGTCATATGGTGTGGCATATCCCTTTGGTCAGCTGGGGTCAGCGGTCCCAGCTGTGTCCCCTCCCAGCTTCTTGTGCACCCCCAGCCTCCTCGCTGGTGGGGTGGCGTGAGAAGCAGAAGAGGCCTTGACTCTGTGTAAGCACTGCTCAGCAATAACAAAAATATCCCTGTATCATCAACACTGTTTTCAGCACAAATCCAAAACATAGCCCCATGCTAGCTACTGTGAAGAAAATTAATTCTACCCCAGCCAAAACCAGCACATCTTCAGAGATGACTCACCTTTACTACCCTGAATACTTTAGTTCTTTCATAACTTATCACTGAGTTTCTTCAGAAAACTTTGCCAATCCATTGCCTTTTTTTGCCCTCTTACCCCACCCCATCTCTTCTTCCTCCACCCTTTTCCCAGAGCATTTATGAATGTGTTGGACAGCACAGACCCTACCCCAGTTCCCTGGAGAGCTCTCCTAGTGTCTTCTCCGCCGTGCATGAGCTGACGGTTTACCACTGCCTGTGTGTCCTGTCCCTTAATCAATTATTAATTCAAACAAGGGGCTGCACTCTTATGCAATTGCAGCTTAGTTTCCTTAAAAGCCTGTGGAGTGGGACTTTATTAAAAGTCCCACTTTGTTAAAAGTCATTAGGAAAGTAGATTCTATCAGCGGGTCATGCATGTCCATGTGCTTGTTGTCCCCTTCAAAGAGCTCCAATGGGAGTTTGAGACTTGCATAGTATTGAAGCTTGAATAGATGGTATTACAGAAATATCAAGTATTAATACTTGTTGTAGTAGCCCTAACAGAGGCTCTTCGTTTTCCTTCTTTGTGCTAGTGTCTTTTTTCCGCCTTTGAAGACCAGTGCAGAAGTGTAGATATCACTTCACCTGCCCTGTGGACACTTGGCTGCCTCTATCTCACGTTTCCTTCTGCAATCTCAGCCTTTGCACTTTGCAAGTTGCCCCACGTCCTGTACATCTGCCATCCTAGCGATGGGCTCCAAACCTCACTGCAAGAGAAAATGGACCACACTGGGAAAAAAGATGTATTGTTTTGGATTTTGCTTGTTTTAAACAAAGAGGGAGAGAACTTTCCTGGAATTATTGGCTATCCTTATCTCCCACTTATTGAATGACAAAGAGTGATGTCATCACCTGGTTGTAGTCCAAAATAACGTTTCAGACACTGGTCAGTCACTGATGTTTCAGAAGATGATGCACAAAATCTGTCTGTGTGCATAAACTCTGCGGGTTAGAAATTTCTTCCTAATACACGACTCCAAGCTGTTGCGATTATCTTACCTCAAGGCAGGATCTCTCTGAAGGAGGAAGTGGGAAGGCGAACAGGACCTTCTGAAACTGAAAAATACCCTGCTTGAGCTTGATCCCAAGAAATGTGGAAATCTTCTGGAAAGATGGCGCTTGTGACCTCAACAAATCCTCTAGATCACGAGGTCTGATGGAATATCTCAGAATATTTAAGATCTTATCATAACAAGCACATGGACATGTTTGTTATTGAAGAAAATGTGCTTATATATACTTTTTGTGTACATACATGGAGATTTTTATCTATTCTCTCATATAAAATATTATGAGGAAGGGCCTCTAATGTACCAAAGCACTGATTTCTTAGAGGGCTGCTTTCTTCAGAGTTTCCTAGCTAACCCGCTATACTATGACCAACACTGAGAAACCTATCTGTGGAGAATTTTTGAGTCAAAGAACTCACAAAAAGCTCGACTGAAAAGCCTTAACATGGTTTTCATTTCTGTTTGATCCCTTTATTAAAGACCACGTCCTGGATGCCCGGTTTCCCTACCTTTCCTCTGACGTGCAGTAACAACTCCTGGTAATTTCCTGGGGAGAAGTGAAATCATCACTAGAACCAGATCAGACCTTTCATATTTACTTTTCACCATCCCATTTCCAAGTTTCCCTTAAATTCATTTCTCTAAAGTTAACATTTATACTGATTTAGAGCATTTCTGTTGGCAAATAATATTATGCCCTGGTCTAGTGGGAGACTTACGGAAGGGTATGATTCACTGCCATTTTACTCCAGATTTACACCCCCTGGTTTCTGTGTGGTACCTACAACCAATGTTTTCCAACAGCAGAGGTCAAACCTCCCTAGGCCCTGATGTGAGCAGCGAGCAGCAGAAACACACAATCACACAGCAGTACATTGCCTCGCACAAAACCTTCATATTCATAATGAGGGGTTTGTTGCAAAAAACCTTTGTTTGTGATTTTTTATTTTTTCTAAAATAAGGATTTAATTCCTGATTCCGCCCCCCCCCCCCC
>WAAD01025048.1:136566-303560 GCA_013389945.1 Fregata magnificens
CCGGAAGTAACTGTTTCACTGACATGTTATTATTTCCCTTATCCCTCCTATGGGAATACTTTGCTACAAATATGGACCTAAGTCTCCCTGCCTTGCTCAGACAGCCTCTTTAAAACGATGAGCTGCGTGAGTAAGTAGAACAAACTGAATTTGTAAAATGGGGTCCATGTCTGGCTTGTGAGTGCCAGTCTCTGTATCAGCACCTGCTGTCTGCTCCAATGCAAATTTTTATTGCGTTCCCACACATCGCTAGCATTTGGCTTCTGTGGCATCGTCCTCCTGGTCCCAAGCCATGATGAACCTACTGTGCTTCCTTGCACCGCTCACTCCCCAGCAGCCCCCAAAAGCATTTCTGCTTCTATTGTGCGGCTGGCGGTGGCTCCACGGTTTCTGCATTGCCCTGTATATTCAAAGCGACTCTGACTTGCAAGCCCCCAGATTTTTTTTCAGCCATGAAAATGTATTAATAAGACGGAGTTTGGTATTGCTGAATATAGTAATGACATTTGTCTCACGTGCGTTGCTTTGATTGGAGAAAGCCCTGGCAAAGGCCTCTCTGAAATGCATCTCAGGCTGTGCTGAGCCAGATGTGTGCTCGGCTTTGTTGGCTTGGTGTCCTGAGGCACCGCGACAGAAGAAAGAAACAATTATCTCACGCTGCCAAAATAATGGCTTTTGCTTATTCTTCAGCGAAAGCATAAGGACCAAGTCCCCAGCCCATTGAAGTCAAGGGAAGGATTCCCATTGTTTCGCTCAGCTTTGGATCAAAGCCACTGTGAAAAGGCACAACTTTGCAGTAGGTTAAAAAGAATATAGTAACTTTCAATTTTTTTTTTTTTTTTTTTTTAAATCTAAAGAATAAGAGCATGGACATGCTATTCCCAACCCAGCTATGCTGAAATAATGACAGTGAAGAGGTTTAGAGAAAACTCAGATGAAAAAATTTGGAAAAATATTTTATTCATCCAAACCCACAGTTTTAGGGTGACTGAAACTATTCAGGAGGATGTGGTGAATTTGAAAAATGAGCTGGGCAGAGGAAATAGCGCGGGGGCATTTGTCTAAAAAAATTTGTTAGAAAAATAGTTTTGAACATTTGTTTAAGCATTTCATTTAGAAATGTGGCTTGATGCAATTTAAAAATAATAAAGCAAATATTGGCTTAAACCAAATACACCGTAGTAAACGCCCCCCCTGCCTCAAAATAATCCTTTTGCCTCATTCCCTGGTTTCCTACCTTAGCCATCAAATGAAGGCAGGAGTTTAATTGCCCAGCTGTGATTGTAAGGAAACCATTCAAACATGGCAATTGCTGTTGCCTCCTTTGTGGCTGAGCCAGAGATGTGAGCCATGTGCACTCCCATTAACTGGTAGGCTAATCATTTTTTGCTGCTTGTTATGGAGAGCAGCGTGCACGGATGTCTCTGTTTAATCGGATGAAGTTCTGAGAGTGCTTTTTGGTTCCTGCGGCTTTCATCCTCGGTGCCAGGGTTTTCAGCGCTCGCCGGGAAGAATTAAGGTGCTTCCTCTCCTGGCTCTCCCGAAAGGCAGATTGTTTATTATACCTGGATGCAAATTAAGCCGTCTGCCTTTGTTGTGACAAAGAAAATGAGAGTGAGCTTCGCTGTAGGAATAAAAGCTCCCTGAGGTTGGAAAGACTGGCTCTAGGGATGTGTGATGGTAGGCTGGGGACGGGAGTATGTGAAAGCAGGCTGCCTTCTCGTGGAGCCAAAGGGCTCTCAGACCATCTTTAACCATGCCATAGCTCAACACTACTATGTTATGCCCTTGACATTAGTGGAGATGTAGCATCTCCATTAACATGACCCTCGCTGTGCTGGGTGCACCCTGTCTCTATCGCCACCTCTCACCCCACATGTCCCCTTTTGGATGTGTTTAGACCAGTTCAGTCCAGCGTGACTGCAGCAGATACTTAAGAAAACATTTTGAGAAAAAATGTAAATCTATACCTACCCAATTGCAGTCAGCAAGCCAGAGATATAGGCTGCCTCTCAATCCTCAGATTTAATACTCTCTGATAAGCTTTCTACCATGGATTTGTCTGGTCAGAACCATTTATACCTTCAGCTTTTTCAACATCCTGTGGCAATGAGGTCTGTGCTTTAATTATACGTTGTGTGAAGACAATACTTCCTTCTGTGTGTTTTAAACCCACTGTCTAATAGTTTTATTAGGTGCTGTCTAGTTCCTGGATTATGAGCAATAGTCGTTAATCTTTCCGGATTGACTTTCCTATGGCCAAACATGATTGCCAAGCTTAACCTCCCGTACATGCTCCCTCTGTCCTCCTTTTTCCAGGCAGAAGTCTGACCTATTTCACATCTCCTTTGTGGGAACATTCCCTACTTGGGCACAGCCATGAGCTTTTTATGTTCCCAATGCTTCCTCCTTTGGGGAGAAAAGGGCATAGCAGAACTGCAAGATATCCAAGATACAGGCACGGTAAGAAGAAATATGATATGGCATAATGCTGAGATTTTTTTCTTCTCACTTTCTTTCCAAATATTATACCTGCCTTTTTGATTCCTGCTGACAACTGAGTTGATGTTTTCAGAGAACAATGCAGAACAGCCCTAAGTAGAGTTAGCTAATATCCTGTTGTTTTACATACATCCCTGGGGTTGTTTTCTTTATGTACATAACTTCATATATCTCATGACAATATTATCAGCCCAGTACAGCATTGTACACAGAAATGGCTGTTGAGATTTTTCTGAGTGCTTAGTTTTCCGTCAGTGGTTTTGTCAGGAAGGCTAAAGCATGTGGACTGGCCAGAGCACAAAGTGAATGAGCAAAGGCATCCCAGACCATCAATCCCAGACCTGAGGATGACAGGCACTGTAAACCTGTCTGAAGGTTCAACATAATTAGCAGTGTGGTTAAAGACATGTCTGTATGGATTTTTTTTTTTTTTGAGAAACAATTTTACATTTTGTTCATTTTTTTTTAAGCAGCCTGAGAACACAGTAGAAGTGTATCTATTTCTCAGTATACAATAGCTATTTTTAAAAAAAAAAACCCTTTAATTTTGTGTTAAAAGTGTTTATGCTAGCTTAAAATCACAACGCGAGGTTTCATTTGACTGAATATATAAATATGTTTCCTTCAGGAGCAAACATTAAAATGAAAACTGATTTGTATTTACCCAGCTTTAAATGTGATGCTGTGAGAGCAGAATACTGCAGAAACCATTTCTTCAGCAATATAGTCATTAGCTTCACTCCTGACCTCACAAAATAGTTTGATCTATGGGGCAGAACTCAGGAGGTCTTTAAGCTAACATCGTACAAAGTGCCAGGTGAAGGGAAGGCAAAGATCACGTTTTCACTTCTGTGCAAATCCGCTGCCAGCAATATTGGAACGTCCACCCTGGTGCGTTGTGTGTGGAACAGGCAAAGAGCATCCCAGGGTACATGGGGTAAATCACCTTTAGAAATGTTTCCTTCTTTTCCTCTGGTAACTTGTGGATAATTCTAGCTTGGGCTCGTTTGAGAGACCTAAAATAATTAACCCAGGTTGGACTTAACAGGGCAACGCTTAAAGGAGCAAACCAGGCAGCTGAATTTGATTGACACTTTAGATAATTTCATCTCCATGACTTGCTGCCCATCTTTGCAAGGTGAAATAATGTCCTTTCACCCCATTCAAGTGGTGAGAAAATTCAGCTTGCTGGAAATGCGAGAGCTAGAGCCAGGGAAGGGCTTGCAGGTTGCAGTGCCTGGTGCTGCTGCTCCCGTTTGGAGGTGTCACTGCAACACAGGCTGAAACTTGGTGTTGCTTTGTGTGTGCTTCCATATATGTTGGATTAGACTGTGTACAGTGGAAGAGCTTCAATAAAACAGACTAGGCAAACCCAGCTGCAGTTGGTTCCCTTGCATCATCTGCTTTGAACGTTTGTATGAGGGTCAAATGTTTTTTGGGCAGAGAAGAGAGCTGCATGTGGATCTTGTGGACCTTGGGTGAGACTTCTGAGGCCTGAACTCTTGCATAAATGGGGAAATATTCTCCTCTTCTGCTTCTCTTTTGTGAGGAGATTGAACCCGTAAATGTGCTCTAGCTGTCTTCAGGGAAAGCAGGCAGGGGAGCGATGGGTTTGCTCAACAAGATGCAAAGCCGCTCAGTGTTATCAGGACACATATCCCTCAGAGGGTGCCTCGAGTCCTTAAGCATATTTACTGACAGACAAGGAATAATTAAGTCCTGGGAACCTGAGACATCTCCCAAGCGAGGTGGAATCAGTGAGGGGATTTTGAAGACATCATGGTTTTGCGCTCTGTGAGACTAAGTCCTTTTGCAGACCTAGACCTAAGGTGCAAGCAGTGACGCCCTGCTGAAGGCCTCCAAGGAGATTAATCCAGTGGAAAATATAATGCGTAACTGGGTGCTTAAAGACTATGTTACACACACCAAGAACTGAGATTACATGGATAAATTTAACTCCAGGACTGCCTAGCTTTGAGGTGCTTGAATAGAAACATTAACATAAATTTTAGCTATATTGAAAATATTTTGTGTGGTCGATGCCGTTTTAGAAGGCAGTAGGTAAACAAATGTTGCTGGTTTTGAACATAAGCAATATTTATTGGAATGATTTTGTATGAGATGGGTCTTTTCGGGGTAGGATCTTCTGGTTGAATAGCAAACATCGTGCCATTCCCTCATGTTTTCATTAAATGTGAGAGTGCGATTACATCGCTAAGATTGAGGATAACACATAACAGTTCGCTGATTTTTAAGAGTCTTATAAAGGCCTTTAAAGATAGCAGTACATAGGGGGTATGGGAACATGAAGTTTTCTTTGCTTTAGACTGAGAGGCTCTTTTCCAACACCTCCCAATCTCCCACTTGCCATCTGGAATGCTCCCAGGATCACAACACGTCTACTGGGAAACACCGCCTTGGTTCAGAAGAAGGGGACATTTCGAAAAGGGCACTCCTGACAAAGGGTGACTGTTCACCTCTTGCTGCTTGCAGAGAAAAGGCTCTTTTCTTTTTTAAATCTATTAGGCAAATAAGAAAAACTGCCAGAGAGATTATTTTCCTGGGAAACAGAGTGCTGGAGAAGGGATGCAACATTTTAAAGCACATCTGCTACACCCCAGTTGAATTGTGTCACTCCTAAATGCCTTGGAATAGCCTGCTCTCACCCACCCCGTCACTAAATTAAGAGTATTAATGGGACTTACAGGAGTGCATCCATGGGGAAATACACTGCATCTCTCTCTTCGTTTCCTTCATGATGACACTGTCTGTGCACACTGTGTGCTTTATTGGCAACAGCTCCTTTTCTTTTGAGATGTGTAAAGCTATATTTACAGTACAACAGTTTTAATTACTGATACAGCAGTGATAAAAGAGCAGGAAAGAAAGGGATACTCCATAATTGCCTGTCTTTCTGATCAGCAGGACTTCCATCAGTTTCTTCAGAATTGCTCCCCAAATGACGGAAACATATATAAATATGTAAGATGAGATTTAATTACTGAAAGTGTATCAAAAGCACTATATGTTTCCTTGATTGAAACCTTTCCGGGAGTCATGATAAGGATCCGACAGAAAAATAGGCTGCTAATTAGTAAAGAAAGTAAATTACAATCATGCACGGCAATATCCACTCTAGTGGAGTTAGAAAGTGCTGGTATTCATTTTGTAAGAAAGGGTGCTTAAGGAGTAGGGATGCAAGATGGACCTCAAATGACCAGATCAACTCCTCAGACCATTGCCCTCAGCAGAGCAGAGTTAAATCCCGCTCTGTTGCTGAAGTGGGAGGTTTAGGGCTAGGTTTTAAGAAATGTGAAGCACCTGCTGCTCCGAGTGAAGCTGGCATCCAATGTATCTGCTTTTCTGTTGGAAACTGGTAATTCACTGAAGCCAAATCCTTCCCTGGGAGCAGATGTAGGACCTTCGGCAAGGACGACACTTGGTGGGAGACTCGGTTAGCATTGCAGACTCACTCACTGATATAATCAGCTCTGCTTCAAGTGGCTGCTCTGCTGTAGTTTAGATCAAAGTTTTGGTCTCCTAGTATCTCAGGGGAGCGTTTCACCGGGGCTTATCAGCAGCAGCAGCAGCAGCAGGGCTGATCTGAGGTTTGTTTCCCTCTGTCTCTCTTTCCTGTCCTGCACTGGAACAGCTAACCAGTATGCTACGGTGAATGAGAAGCCTCCTGTACTTTTATGCAGAAAGGAAAAAAAAAACCCAAACCCAAACTTCCAAAAACTTTTTAAGGTATGGAGGTGTGTTTGCCCCACTGCAGAGCAAAAGCAGATTTTTGAGAGCATAAAAGCACCTTTAGGTTAGAGAAATTGTTTCCCACACAGCTCTACTTATGAATTGTTTTCCAGGTATACGGCAGTGTTGTGTCTCTGGGTACTCTGGGTATGAGGACTCACTCTCAAAATGTTCTTTTCCATAGGTTTTTTTTTGCATGACTTTTCTTTGTATTTTGTAGTTGATTAGATTGATGCAATTAGTGTAATTAAATGTAATGATGATTTTTGGTGCAAATTCATGTGATCGTATATTTACAATGTGTAATTAGGTAATTATAATATGTAATTTGCAATATAAAATGTAATGTCATTACACAATGCTGATTAAATTTCATATAAAAAAAGATGTCCGGGGCACATGAAACGGGTAATCTCAAAGGTTCATTCTTCTGGAATATCTTTAGGAACTCCTTTCCAAATGATCCAACCCCTACTATTTCCCATATGGAACTGGGACCCTGCAAAAATCTGATTTTATAAAGCAAACATATTTCCTCATCTCACTGTGGCCAGCTGAAAAAATGCCCTCACCCTCCACCTGCGTTTTCCAGCCTCTTTTCTACATACATACTTTAAAAGAAAAACAGACAAAAAAGAGCTCCAGTAAAACATGCCAACAATTAGCAGCAGCAGGAGCAGCAGCAAGAAGAGCAGTAACAGAAAGTAACAAAGAGATTTATGTTTTGGAATTGTAATGATTTGTGCTCCGTTTTATTGAATCCAGTTTTCTATGCAATATTTAATCTCTGAGCAGAGCATTTAAAATGCAGCAATTAAATGCCTTTATATTTTGATGCATCTCTGAGGACCAAAGATGAAGTAAATGGATTTTGCTTGTGGATACTTTGAGGAAGTCTTCCGGGAAATGAAAGCTCCATTTCAGCATCAGCAGTAAATATTAGCTGAACACCTTCATGATCACCATGGCAGCTTAAGGCTGCAGCAGGGACGCCCGTGTCTATGTCTATAAAGTCCTCTGTGGTATGTTCATAGAGACTGTTCATCCCTGTGGATGAGGACTAAATAAATAGAGCCTGTTGTGTTTGCTAGACATCTTCTCAAGATGTTGAGGTTATTGGTCAACAGATGTGATGACAGAGCGGAAGGTCGCTCCCACACTAACCTAGCAAACCACCTGCATGTCCCAACCTGTTCGCATAAGAAAAACCCGACTCCTAGGATTTTACAATATGCCAGTAAGCATTTGCCTCCATCTGTAGGACCAAAAGGTCCTTTAAAAATACCTAAACCTCACATTAAGGTATCTTTAACCCATTATACTCCAAAGTTGTAGCAGATCTCTCAAGCATCTAAGGAAATAATTATTCTTGTCTGGGCAGTCTCACAGCTCCATTTCTACTGAGCCATGGAGCCACGAACCACAACATGCTGAAGCTGCTTGTTCTCTTGGAGAAAATGTGACTCAACGTTTATTTTGGTCAAGTTATCCCCCAGTTCTTGGGAAATAAGTGAGAAGACAATCAGGCACTACAGAATTTAATTTTTAGTCCAATGTCGCTGGCTAGAAGAGCCACAAGGGGAGATTGTTTCATCCGTGCAGTAAAACAACATCTTCCCCAACACTGTAGATGTTCTGTAGCTAAGGAGTAAAGAATTTCACGAGCCCAAAAGGGGCCTGGGCTATGAGCTGCTCTTTAGAGTCTTGAGGGACTTTGGACACTGGCCAGCTTCTGGTGCCAACCTGTTGATGTAAATCAGGGTATATCAGTGAAACTTCATACCATCCTTGTTAAAAACGATGTGAACTGCGAACAGGCACGAAGCCAGCAGCTGAGTTTGAAGAAGGGCCATGTTGTATCCTGCTCCATGTTGGCAAATTTCCACCACAATCAACACCTTTGCACAGCTAACACCTTCCCGAGCTCCAGATGCGAGTGCTTTGAACTAAGTCTAACCTGACTACAAATCCTGCTTGGATTGCCAAGGAAAATAGGGCTGAACTTTCCAAGAACTGCATTAAGAATCACTATGAAGAAATAGCTTTCCACACTGGTTTCCAAACAGTTTGGTCTTCTCTACCCTTGAAACAGGGTTTTGAGCTGAATCTAGGCTTGCTTTCTATTAGGGTTGAAAATGAAGTATGAGCAGGGCCATAAGCAGAGAATGAGAACTGCCGAAAACAGAGGGAAACTCATTAGCTGGGGCACTCTGCTCCATGAAGCTCTTTGGAAATATAAGTTAATTCACTACCTCCTCGTTCACAAAACTCTCACTGATGCATGAGGAATTTGTGCCATCAGTTTCCATTAATGCCTGTGAAGACTAACCATGAAAATATCTTCTGCACAGATGGGAGGATAAATTGTGTAGCTCTGCTATGAAATAAATGTGGATGTTACCAAATAAAGAACAAGTTTGTGCACACATCCTGTAAAAACCAGTCTGTGATGTCTGGCTGTGAAGCAAGTCAAAGCACAGCAAGACAAGTGTCGTGGTTTAACCCCAGCCAGCAACTAAGCACCACACATCCACTCGTTCCCTTCCCCCAGTGGGATGGGGGAGAAAATCAGAAGGGTAAAAGTGAGAAAACTCATGGGTTGAGATAAAGACAGTTTAATAGGTAAAGCAAAAGCTGCGCGCGCAAGCAAAGCAAAACAAGGAATTCATGCACTCCTTCTCATCAGCAGGCAGGTGTTCAGCCATCTCCAGGAAAGCAGGGCTCCATCACGCGTAACCGTTACTTGGGAAGACAAACGCCATCACTCCGAACGTCCCCCCGCTTCCTTCTTCTTCCCCCAGCTTTGTATGCTGAGCATGATGTCATATGGTGTGGCATATCCCTTTGGTCAGCTGGGGTCAGCGGTCCCAGCTGTGTCCCCTCCCAGCTTCTCGTGCGCCCCCAGCCTCCTCGCTGGTGGGGTGGCGTGAGAAGCAGAAGAGGCCTTGACTCTGTGTAAGCAGTGCTCAGCAATAACAAAAATATCCCTGTATCATCAACACTGTTTTCAGCACAAATCCAAAACATAGCCCCATGCTAGCCACTGTGAAGAAAATTAATTCTACCCCAGCCAAAGCCAGCACAGCAAATCAAAGTGAGATAGTTTAGATCTAAAAAGGTTTAGGTGCCTGGGGAGCATTTGGAATAAAAATAAATACACGTAATTGAAATAAAGGGGAAAAGCACATCTTTTGACAGCAAAAGTACATGTTAAGATAAGAACTACCAAAAACAGGAATTGCTTTTTCAAGATACATTAGAGTCCTTCAAAATGTCCGTAAAGGAAATAAGATTATCAGGATGGCTTTATCATTAGAAGAAAAGGAATATTAAACGACCTCAGTTCGGTCTGAATAAAAAAGATAAATTTCATGTAACTGGCATGGAGTTTATCCATGGTTGGGTTTGCAGTAATAAAGTCAGTGAGGGAATAAGCTGTGTGATTTACAGGCTATAAGCTTCTGTAAAATTTACAAACTGCTGTTATAAAATGTCACCTTTTATGATGCATTCCACTCAGCCTGCATATATAAAGGGCACTGCAATAGAAAGAGTAGCAAAGGCAAAGCAGCCTTCTGTCCTACCTACCTAGCTACCTTTTTTTGCTTTTACGGCAGTAGCAGAGATCTATCATCAGATGACCCTGCTGCTAGGTTTTTTTCTCATTAATTTTTCTGTTTGTGTAGGTACACTTGGCCTTGCCATTATTAATAGAAAATTTAGGGTCATTTAAATGAGACAGATTTTTGTAACATGATCATGGATGAATAGAGCAAGACTCCTCCCACCCCCCTCAATGATTATATAAAAATAGGGCTTATGATAGATTTGGTTAATTTTCTGTTTTCTCTGCTTTGATTTAATCGCTTGGTCTACAGCTGTGCAAGGCTTAGGTGTGATAGACCTTAGAAATCCAGAGCCAAAATCAACTTTTTTTGTGAAGCTCTGACTTTCTGTATAAGCTAAGCACCTGTTGACTTTGACAACTCAACATCCATAACCAACCTGACCAGTTAAATCTAGAAAACCTCTAAGAATCCCCCCCCAAGGTGTCAAGTGTTTCAGAAGGCTTTGCTGGAAGGGTGACTGGATATTTCTCATTGCACCTTTTGGACAAGTCCAGGTGTCCTGGATGGGGATCATTCTGGCTGGTGTTATCAGGTTTCTGGTCAGCCTGGCCAGGAGGTGCCCAGGCTGGGCTCCTCAGCCAGGTGATCTACAGTGACTGAGCTCCTTTGGAGTCACAACCCAGTCCCTGCTTATTGCCAAAGCCACCCATGAGAACCGAGTCCTACTCAGCCCGCACACGCTCCTCTCATTTTCTGTGTTGAATGAGGGGGTATATCCTGCCCGGTGCTTCACCTCCATTTGAAAGCTCAAACGTTACGTTGGTGGGCTCTTTGCAGTCCAGCGTGATTGACACAGTTGCCTCTGGTTCAAGTGGAAAGTCCTAATATTCTTCTTCTTTCAGCGCTAGCAAAAAAGAAAAACACTTTGAATTAAGATTTTAACAGGGCTGTATTCTGGAAGTTCAGCAAAATAAATCAGTAATGGTGGTGATAAAACTGCAGTTTAATGGTAGCTGTTATAGTAAAACAACAGTCAATGTACAGCCATTTTACCACCCCATGGCCATGGTTTCTACAGTTTATTCTGACAGATTTATTCTTGCCTTCATTAATAATCTACTTCTCTTTAGCACAACCACCATCATTAGCAGTTTAAAATAAGGTCTTTATAATTTTACTGCACACAAAGTAATAGATTTTATATCTACTGCCTAGCTAGCAAAATATTTAAATTCAAACTGTTCATAAACAGAACAACAAATAAATACAGTTTAGGAACCATCTCTTTTGGTGGAAATTGGATAAGCCTCATCGACTTCGGCAGAGAAGTGTGTCTGATAGCGTGCAGGATGGCGAGGCCTGTGGCTGCGAACCTGCTAGTAAAATCCAAGCACAGTGTGTTGTGCAATGGGTAGCAACCAGCAAACTGGTTTACGTTCCTAAAAAAGTTGTATTTAAGTAAGTAATTCAGAGCTGGAAGGTGGGAGACTATTGGAATACAGGAGAATTTGGAGCGTCTTGGAGGGATGTTATGCCTATAAAGCAAAATACAGACCAAGGGTCATGCTAGTACAACTCCACTGCTTCTGATGCTAAGGACCAAAGGGTGGGATCATTTTTCAGCACTGACTTTTGTGGAAATACTTTGACTTGTGGTGGGTTGAGTCACATGCGAGTTAGAGTGTTACATGGCCAGGAGCTTGCATGCAAGAGGAACTGTGAATAAATGCAGTAAAATCAAGAGGTAATTAAAAAAAAAAAAAAAACAGGAAAAAAAATCGAAATGGGGAGGTGCTGCTGCTTTGCATGTTGAACGAGAACTTCAGTATTACGTGTTCCTCTCATTGATATTGATACTAACTTTCAAGGCAGTGAAGCTGGTCTAGGGCTGGACCTTTCAGGCTGTCATGCACACACGGAGAGAGCTTTTTCTCACATCATGCTTACGGGGCTGTGCTATTGCCTTGCTCTACAAAAATATAGTGGGTAAGAGATCAGACTCGGTGAGCGCTGTGTCTGACCTGGGTCAACAGGAACTGCATGGGAAGGGATGTGCTGAGTGAGGGAGGTGGCCAGGTTTGGAGGCAGAGGTCCCAAAGAAGGAAAATTGAGTGCATCTCTTGACAGGCATTTGCAGTTGGAGTTTCTTCCTGCAGCATGTTTTTTTCCTCATGCCAGTTGGAATTTGAGCTTTTTTGATGTGGGGTTTTTTTTTTCCTGGCCTGTGGATTTGAGCGTGATCACTGATAGCCGGAAACATGTTAAGTCTTGTAAAAGCACTGACAGCAATTTGTGCAGGAGCCAGGTGAGCTTATAAAGCACAAGATTAATATCACTGCTCCACAGATTAAGTGACTTAAATCAGGATTGCAATGAGACTCTGTGTCAGGGCTAAAAATAGAGAACAGACCTATGAGTCCCTTTTGCATAAAGCCATCTCTCCTCTGTGAATGTGTATGCCTGCTCCTGTTGAAATCAATCCCAGCACTTCCACTGATTTTAATTAATCAGAACAGGCCACGAGCACCTGTTCCTTCAGGTCTGTCTCCTGCACTAATTTCTAGTTTGGATTTCCTTCTGTAGCATATGTGAAGTGCTTGGTAGTAAAATATTTGAGCAAATGCAACATTTTTCGATAGAATTACTTAAATTAAGGATGCATAGATCAACAGAATTATGTTATTTCATCAGCAAATACAAAAAGTTGGCACTTCAAAGCACCAAACATTTTGTACAAATAGAGGCTGTACTCAGTTAGAAAGGCAAAGAAAAAATCTTGCTGTATGTTGAACCATTTTTTCTGTGTATAGAATTACTCTACCAAAAGTCTTTGCGCCCTGGCTAGCCTCTTTTAGCAGTAGAGGACCTGGCACGTGTCTTTCCAGAATCAAGACTGTTTTCTTCCTCATTTCTGCTGGTCTGAGGATTAAATAATATTCAGTTGTACCAGAAAATGGACCTGAAGCAAACTTAGCGTCTATTGGGGACTGCAGTGCTGCAAAGCCGTATTTGTGGTTTGAAAGGGCACAAACAGTTTTAGGTGTGATGGAATCATGTGTCTGATATAATATCTTCCTTTTCACCTGCTTATCTTACTATCTTTAAGTCCCCTTCGTGCAAAAGGAAAAGTTAGAAAATTAGGTTGCCTGTCCAAATCCAGTAAATCGCCTTTCTGTGCAATATGTACATGCCTGCATACTATTTTTCCACCAGGTTCTCCACACCTTCAGTGCACAGAAGAAGGGTGCTCAAAGAATGAGCAGACATTCGGTTGTCCCATTTTCCTCATTGTTCCCTGTGCAGCCCCATGAATTATTTGCATGCACCATTCAAACCTTACTCAGAAAACAATTGTTAATTTCCTCCTGGGCTCTCCTTTGATGTTCATTGCTACAGTACCTAAATGCTTCACAAATATTAATGCACTTTTATTTTTATACCATTCACCTGGACATGTATTATTAACTCCATTTTACTGATCAGGAACTATGACACAGGGATAGAGTTTAAAAATAGCCCCATCTGCATACCCAGATGGAGGCATGGGGGTTTGATTTTTAGCACACTCAGGACTGTCCAGCACATTGTTCTCAGCTGGAGATGCACAAGCTCCAGCCTTCTGCCAGCACAGCTCCTGTGCCTTGCTAGGCACCCGGTGGTGTCCACATTGCCAGCCCCACTGAAGTCCTGTTTGGCAGAGGTGGGGAGGGAGTACAGCTTTTCAGGGGCAGGGAGACTCTAGTGCTGCTGGATCTGGAAACTGGGTGTTGAGCTGCCTTGAGCTTGTATCGTCCGGCCACGAATTCTGCCACGAGTCACAATTTTTGGCACAGTCCAAAGGTAGCCCAACTTTTTTTCCATGGGACAGCATTCCTTGCTGTAGCACAGTCAGCTCACCACCTTGCAGCAGTTCACACTATCTCAATTAATCTATACAACTAGTTGTGATTTTCCTGAAGACTCACAGATGCACAGAAGCAGCAAGTTTGTACCCTCTGGGTATAAAAAGAGCTGTTAATTAATAATTGATGTCTCAGCTATTTGGATGATAGGATGTGATTTGTGACTTTGAATACATTTCTCCAAGTAGGACCTGAGTTCAAAATTGCTTTGAACACTTCTGGGGGACTGGGCTGTGACGAGGGTCCATGCCAGCAATCCTGTCGTGCCTGTACAACTGTGCTACGAGCACGGGGAGATTCCTCTGTCTGCGGCTCTCAGGGTTGGTTAAGCTGAGGGATGCAGTTGTAAATGCTGTGCATTTGCATGCAGCCATAGCTGAAATACATAGGTGGAGATCATCTCACAGCTTCGTGAATCACCATCCCTTCTGTAGGAGAACGAGGGATTAACTGTCTGTGGGCACCCTCGTTACTTTGGTGCCTTGACGTTGCAGTACTGTGTAGCCGCTCAGTTTTCATCTCAGCTTTGGAGCCCAGCTCCAGATAAGGCTGGGATAATCTAAGAATATTTGAGAGGAATTGAAATTAATATTCCGGGCCTATGGAGTGCCTGCATCGGGCATGCCATGGATCAAGGTACCTGCATGTGACCTTGGAGACCGCGCAAATAGTTTCTATAATTAGGCACGTCTTGCTGATAGATGGGATCTCTTGAAGCAGCATGTTGAAAGGACAAGAGTACCTCTTGCTAAGTGTCTTCTTGTCATACTGTGTTCAGCGCTCAGTGAGTATGTCCTGATGGCTAGCTCCTTCAAAACCACTGCAAAAACCTTTCCCAAATAAACAGCCCGAACACTGCTGAAATCATAAAGAAAACTGCAGGCTAAAATGGTTATTACAGGACTATGGGCTGCAGAAAATCCAGAGACGGGGTTCTCCCAGGGTTGATACCCCTCTGGAATTTCTTCCATCAGACTTGCTGGTCAAGACTTGGTACAATAAAACTCGTAAAGCATAAGATACATTTTTGCAAGTTTCACACAAATTTGCGCAAGAGCTTAGAGAAGGCTTTGAATGTTGCATTATGGAACAAAAGTGAGGAAAATGAGGTTCATATTAGAAACACCTTTTGTTCTAGATGCTGCTGCTTACAGGAGTTTCCTCCACAACTGTTGCGCATATACACTGACACATATTCCCACCAGCCACCAACCCAACGTGGGTTTTGGTCTGCAAAATCAGGCAGAATTACAGCACCAGGTGGGACAGCCTCAGGCCAGTTTCTGCAGCACAGAAAACCTCCTGCAGGCTCTGAAGTAATTTTTGGGAAGCTTTGAATGCCTTACGCAAAGGATATATTAAATATGCCTGAGAGGAGGAAAGGCAAAAGGCTGAATTATTCTGAGACCTGCAGATATAATATTCGAATGTCTAAGGAGTGCTCCGGCATCCTGAATCGAACCAGAAGAGTAGATCAGTTTTATCATGGCCGATGGGTCTCAGGCATTGGCTAACAGTACCTCTCGCTCCTATGCAGGGAGGTCATTTCCTCGGCTTCGAAGAAGGGGGGGAAACTACAGCAATATTTTGCACAGGGTGGCAAGACTGCTTGCTAAGGGGATTTAAAAACCCCACAAAATTCTGTGACCATCCCTTGTCCAAAGGAATAAGATGGATGAGGGATTAAGGTGCCTTAGGAAATTGCCTGGTGGCTCTGAAGATATTATGAGAACCTCTGTCTCAGATATCATCTATTGAAGAGGTAAGCACTTTTTTTTTCCCCAAGAATGGGCTTTGCTAAGCTTTCATCCTAACCAGTGGAAGCAACAGATGTTTCTATTAGTGACAAAGAAATTAGTCAAGTGGTTGGTGAGTTGCCTTCTGGGAAAGCCCCTGTAAAGCATGGATTGTCTCCCAAGAAACATTTAATTTTTATAGTCATCAACAAGAATTTGGGCCGAACTTGTGAACAGGACAGCTTCTAAAAGGACACATCATTATCTGATAAGTTAAAAGGGTAGGGGAGATAGACACTGAGATGACAACCGACCGATATATCTAACAAAAGGCAGTTATTGCTAAACCAGAAATAATAAACACCAAAAGTCAATTTTTGAGACCCCAAGACTGTCGGCCTTTTGCCTGTGACTATAAAAGGGTTCTGCACCTAAGTCCTCTCTTTCATTTTTCAGGGTTAGAGGTGGTTACTACCACAACGGTAATAACTGGGCACTTACTTACACACAGTTACACAGCAATAGTATGGATTCACTGTGGAGGATTTTCATCTTTAATGACTTAGTTAGCATGTTACAATCCAGAAAGATTGATTAGATTAAGGAGAGGGGAGGAATACTAGTGAGGATCCGCTCTGCCAGGTGGTTCAATCTGGGATGCATTTGAGGGCTAGCCCATCACCAAGAAAATCCCATTGAGTTTCAGCCGTGGGGCAGCAAGATCCGTCTTCTGCAGGACGTGTAAAGTGGGTTCATCCTGTAGTACGGATGTTAGTACAGACATAGTACAGACTGTTAAAACAACCCCCACAGTGTGATGAGTGCAGGCAGTGTCTGGAAAAGTACCCAGCTGGCAGCTCACAAAGACCGGAGCAGAGAAGTGGTTCTTCTCATGTTGTTCCAGCCCACCTGTGTGGTGGGTAAATAAGTGTCTTCTGCACCAGATGGGCTTGTCAAGTGGCTCCATGTGCATTTCAAGCCACAGTCAGTGCCAGGGGATATGCATGTGAAAACACGAGACATGGTACCTTTGGTAGAGATAGGTGGAGAAATGTCTGGGTTACAATCCTGTTCTATCATCAAGACTTGCTGAAAAGTGTGTTGTGCCCATATTGTTGGAACAAATTATATGGCATTAGCTTCCCCACATTTTTGCAGCCATGACGCTGCTGAAATGAGAGGGTTTTCCTGCGAATGTATTCTTCAATCATACATATTTGCCAGTCCAAGTTAACTGTCTGTAGATTTTGTGTTGATTTCAGACAGTTCAGCCTCACTGTTTGCTGTTACCTTTGTGTAACAGAATAGCTACCTTAAACGGTGTTGTTTCTGGCTTCTGGTTGCGTAATTTAAAATTCTTAAGTGGGAGATTGGGAGATAGCATTTGCTAAATAATTAATCACATATACTCTTGTTTTCAGGCTGAATTTTTCTCTTGTGGGGATAAATGGATGCTTGCATGAAGAACAATCTTTTTGCACAAATACGCGCAGACAAAACTTTGTTGCAGCCAATATTAAACATCGTGGGAAATCAACATGGCCGCAATGAATAGCTGTTAAGAATATAAATGAGTGTGCTTAAAAATTCTTGGGCTATCTGAATTTCAAGCTGAATGTAGCAGCAACCCTCAAAGAATGATTTTTTTATAAATAATTCACTGTGTGCGCAAAGCCTGCATTTTATTTCTATTTAGCTTTGGATTCCTCAGGTTTATTTTTCTGGTATATGGGAGATGTGGAAGTGTATTATTGGCCATATCTTTACAAGCAGGGATGTAATTCTGGGAGTGGTGGGAGAGCTTGACTCATGCCGTGATTTCTGCCACAGAGCTTGAACCGTGACACAGCCTCTGGTATCCTCTTCTCTCCACTCATCCCTGAAAAAGGCAGAAAACAAGAAGGATATTGTACGAACAGGGCAGGGAGGCCAAGGACTTTCTTATACCCTGTCATCCCGGCAATGTTACCAGCAGCCCCACTGAAGGAAGAAAACGACCCCTCTGAACAGCCCAGAGGAAGAGGTCAGGTTGCACTCTACTCCACCAATACGTGCACCATACCTTACAGCAAAACAAACAAGCAAACCTCGAAAAGGGAAGCAATATGCCGCCCTTGCTCAAAGACCCTACCTCATAAAAGGGACTTTAAATGCCTTTGAGAGTTTTTACTACTACTCCAACTTGCAATTCTCTTCACATATTCCTTCAGTCCCTAAATAGCATCTTAGAGCTCTAAAAATCAGAACCCCCTAGACCTCCTGCTAGCATAATAAGATTTGTTTCCTGCTTATTCGAGTGTGTCTGTGCGTGTTTAGAGAATTGGGGCTGGGAGCAGGGGGCAAAGGGAGACGAAGGCAGGCTGAAGTATCCGTTTTCTAGCTAAACTGCTAGGAACACATAATTATAATTGGCACCTTAAAACATCAAAACATCTTTCAGAAATGCTTCCACTCCATAGCAATAATTATTGCTATACAATCATGAGGAAACAGCATATTCAAGAACACTTGGTGTAGTTCACTTTACGAGAACATGTATATTCAAAGATTAAAAGAACAATAAATGGAGTTGTTCCTCTCATGGCATTGAAATTCATTTGAACTGATGGACTTGAATGCATGTTTGTCAAATACAGGTAATGTTCAGCTACACTGTAAATCACAGACTACCATAGCTTGTGCATACTGATGTTTCATGAAAAGGATGCGCTAATGCTACTTCTGCTTGATTTTATCAGCTATATGCAGCCTTATGTTGAATGTCTGTCTCTTAGTGGACTGAACCTGTATAATTTAACATGTCTTTCCTTATTAAATGTAGATTTGGTTTGGCTTGAGGCAGAGGTGTGAGAACAGGTCAGATGGGAAGCTGTCTCAGAACCTGAACGTTTAGGTTAGACTAACTTATTTTTAGGTTTTATCAAATTTAAGCAGCCTATCCTTTTTGCCTGTACTTATAGACCTGAAAAGATGGTGACTTGAGCTAATATTACAAGTCAGGGCTTTAACCATCTCCTGCAATAACTGTGGTTTTCCAAACACCTAAAATATTTAATTAAAAGGATGAGGGTTTATACAGTCCTCAAATAGGGAGACTGCTTCTAGCTTTTAATCACATTGATGAAGTCGTAACAAGAGAGTCCACGGGAGTTCATTTTCACTGTAATAGATATTTCTCTTGGGTGATTGTTCTAGGGGCTCAGAAATTGGGTGGGCTCCTATAGGGTCTCAGCACTGAGTCTGGGTGAGCTTTTAAGAGCAATGGGTTTATGACTGGGCTTAATCTTCATTCCTCCACCAGTATCTGTCAGCATTGGCTGAAGCCTCCTGCCCCCTCCAAAGGGGCTATTGCTCTGTGAAAAGTCAGTGTCTGACTACCTGAATCACTGCTGTGCTGTTTCTGCAACTCCTTTTCAGCCTGTATTTAAACACCCTGTCCGCTGAAATGTCTTCTCCTATTATAAGCCAGTTGGGAATGGGACTGGGACTGGGACAAGGACCCCCTTCCTAAATGAGCCCTGGGAAGTGTTTGGGTAAGCCCTGGCCAGAGCTGAAACACTTGGAGAGAAGTGTTGCATTGCAAGGTGTTCACAACAGCTACCATTTTCCAGGAGACAGGCTGAATAAATGTATCCATCCTCTTGAAAACAGCCTGGGAAGCTGGTGAAGGGAACTGGTCCAGCTAGAAAAGAATGAAATCATCTAGACCTGCAGCTTTGGCTACAAAGTGAAATATTCAATTTTGGGTTTTTCTTAAAAAATTGTTACTCAGTATAATTTTGTCTGAAGTTTTCCCACACTGTTTCTGCTCTTGGAGAAGGGTAAGCGGGAAAACTAGGTTCTGTCCAAAGGTACGAGCTTGTCAGAAAGCCACTTAATGCGAGGGTGTGTAGCTAGGAAAGTACCGAGTTCCCCCTTTATGGACTACAGCCTTTTACTACAAAGGAGGACAAGCACGAAATGCAATTAGCATTTGGGGTTTTCATATGTCAGAACTAGGAATAAAAGGGGGATGCAGAGAGGGACCAGACCATGCTGACTTTTCGTCCTTGAGTGCTGTCTTACCCTGTGCAAGTCCTGCAGTGCTTTGCTTCCACAGATACTGCTCCATTGCTGAATTTCTTGGGCGCGTCAGTGCAATTGTGTGAACAAAACTTTGCAGGAGGTAACCCTAAAGGAGTTTGGTTTAGACAGTTACCTGTGATGAGTTGAAGAGAGTCAGAGACGTTCTCCAAACTGTTAAACAATTAGGGATAAAAATGTAGTGCTTTTTTTTTTTCTTATAATTAACTTCTGATTTCATCATTTTAAAGCATTTTAAACATCAACCCTAATGTTAATTGACTCACAATTGTGTGGCATGATGAGCAGATGCCACTTACCTGTTCCTTGGCACCCCGAGCAGATACTACCTGCCTTCTACCAGGCATTATAAACAGATTCAACCTGTTCATTGGCAATGTGAGAGAAAAACAACTTCTGTATTCCCTGGCAAAATGTGGAGGTGCCACTTGCCCTCTGCTTATTATCATAAGCAAAGATCTGGCACATGCTTTCTGCCTTGTACCAGCAGTAGAGATTGGAGATTGCTGTTTATTTCAGATGCACTCTCACCTTTAGATGCATATGATGTCTCATTTTTTATGAACAATTAGTAGTAGAAGCAGTCATCACAGCAATAACAGCAGTGCTGTATTTGTGCCTGGAAGCTCAGTCTCAGATCTGTTCATGAGGCTGCTGGAATTTTCTGTAAATAAAACTTCAGGAAAGGTGCCAGCTGAGGTTAGGTAGTTCCTGATTATTTACCTTGGCTTGTGAACTAAATTTATGGTGGTATTCATACAAAGCTTGAAGAATCTGTGTTTTGACCACAGGTTCTTGGTGTTTTGGAGATTTGCTTTGTCCCTCAAATAGCTGACCAGCTGGTGGCCAAAGGAGGAGTTCAGGCTGGAGAGTGCACCCTAGCACTACAAATGTTGGCTGGAACGAGCCATTAGTACCTCCTTTGTAGCAAACGCTCCTGCGGGAAACCTATAGAGTTTGCTAATGCTAGAATTAAAAGCTTCAACAGATACTGCTCTAAAGGTCTGGAGAACAAACCAGAGTGTCCTGGAGATTTTATAGCTGTCCTGTGAAATGCTGTGCGAGGGACAGAATTCATCAGGGATTTTTCCACGTGAAAAACCCTCGCTACCATTCACATCCGTGCAAAGTATGTGAGATGGGCAAGCACTACCCTTTATTTACGACTTGCAGGTATCAGTCCCGAATGCTGTTGCAGAGAGAAATTTCCTAACCAATCCCATCGACTATGTGTTTCATTTTGTACCTCTCCACAGTTCTCCTTTTTCTGTCAAGCAGTAAATATACTTGTTATTCATCCCCGATCTTACTCTTATGTATTCTCTCATTAAGACGTTGCTCCTGCTTCTTTCCTGCCCAAGGCGGCAACCTCCAATACCTTTGTCTTATTAACACTGCAAACACTTCCCCATCTTCTCCCATGCTGCCTTTCATGCTTGAATAAACCTCCTGTACAAATTCCTAAAACCCCTCATTATCTTCCTCCACATCCCTTTTAAAAACTCTCCTAGGCTATGATACTCACAAGAAACCCCTTGATAACAGACCACTCACTGGGTCTAGAGACAGCTGCTCCTTGCAATGACTGAGAGCACCTTGGCATTTTCTCCCATCAGGTGACACAGTTTTGTATTGCCTTCATTTCTTTTCCTGTGTGAACGGTGGAATTTCGATATTGCCGGGGCTGGGCAGAGCTCCTGCAGACCTTGAGGAGATGCTGCATTATCTCCTGCAGAAGTATTTGCCTCACAGAGAGGCCAGAGGAAGCTCTCTTGGGCTGCATGAGAGCCTAAAATAGAGTAGCAGACCAGAAGGATGGCGTGTGTACGCCTTGTTTGAGCCAGGAAAAAAGCGTCTGAATTTGTTTTTTCTGTTGCCAACTTAAAATTCAATTTTGGTGGTTTCCAGCTTTCCATTTCTACACAGCTGTTATGATTAGGACCTGGGCCCTCTAAACTACCGATGAAGCTTTCGTTTTAAGCATTTGTGATGTTGGTGGGGCAACGTATGCCATGCAACAAGTGTCCAACAAGCCGTGTGGGCAACACAGACCAGCGGACAGACTTTGTAAGGATGCAGGCATCTATTTGAGCAAGCTCTTGGGCACATCAAGCTGTCACAGAAGATTTCCATGATGAGCTGGCACGAAATTCAAATTATGGGCAACTGTTTCTTTCCACTCTTTTCACAATTTATTGGGAATCGCGCTGAGTCTCTGCTGCAGGCCACTGCTTTAGCTTAACATGACCTGACAGACAGTACCCAACGTTGTGCGTCACAACACAAAACATCACACAGTGCATGTGAAGAGAGAAAGGGGTGGTTCTGGGGACAGAAATACTTTTTAAAGGTTTTATAGGGAAAGAGGAGTCTGTATTCACAAAAGCTCAGGATGGAGGTATTTGGCTCTGATTCCCCTCCATATTCTCAGGAAATCAGTGATGTGCTTCTAATGTAAAAACTACCACCACTACCATCCTCCACCGTGGATGACGCTTGGGACAGTGGGACATTCAATGACCACATCCCTTGTTTACCTTGTGACAGCACATCGACACCGTCTGCCTGGGTGGCAACTCCTGGTGCATTACACACTGAGCACTTCGCAAGAGCAGCGGTTCTCAACCAGGGTTCATACGGCTTTCAAATTGAAACACCCCTCCAGCCCTTTCTTCTGCAATACAGATGTAAATTGCACTTAAACCCTTCTTCCTAATTTAATTTAGAAACAATACAAATCTCAACCTTCTCCGCAGGTGATCAGAACTCTGTGTGCTGTGTCAGGAAAAGACGGGGCCCAGAAAGTTAGTTTGGCACAACTGCCTTCTTTGTGTATGAAATATCTAACCGCATTTCAGACCTCATTATGTCTTGCTCTTCCCTTCTCTACTCCTTTTCCCCCTTATATAAGGCCCTACACAGACTACAAACTCACAAATCTTAACATGCGAATAAAACTTTTCACTATGCTCTTTTACAGCAGGTTTCAAATTAGATCAAACAATAAGAAACTTCACTGACACTGCCCAATGTCTCAGTGAGCTTGGGTCCTCCCAGAAGGGACCTGCAAATACCACATTTCTGTAAGCCCAGTAGCAAAGCATTAAGGTACATAGACATGCAAATGTGAGTTGGCCTCCCTGAACCTGGCAGGGGCAAGCACACCAGCTGCATTCGCAGCATCAGAGGCAGTTGCATTACGTAGCGAGTAGATACTTTGGAGCAGCCCCGTTTGAAATGATTTGAGAAAGCCACAGTCCTCTGCATGACCCCGGTGTGAATAAAGATGTCGGCGTGTCCCTGGAGGGAACCGGTGTGCCTTTTCTGATTTCACCACTGCACCGTATGGGTTGTGTCAATAGAAGGCCACAGCACTTTTCTGGCCGAGGGACTGCCAGCAGTTCGGTGGGAGGTGATCACGGGCTGCGGGTGTAATTACAGCGGGGGAAAGTGCAGCAGCAAGTGGCCTTGCGTGCAAAAGGCTGCAGGGCTGCAAGAGGGGCGGAGGGCTATACAATTTAGCAGCTGCGCTGCTCTCCCTGTGCAGAAAGTTAAGTGGTAGCCTACAGGACCAAAGCTGTTGGCTCCTGATCAGTTCAGTTCAAAAGCAGGGTCGCAGTAAAGTTATAAGGGAATGCAGAGGCATCATTCAGAGAGAGTGGAATTAAGGTTTTATGTGGATTTACATTCATTTACCAATTTCTGATTTTCAAGACACAGCTTTTCCTGAATTGGAAAGTTCCATCAACCAACCTTGGCTCTTCACTTTGCAATTCAATCCCTCCTTCTCTCTGGCGGGAGTGAAAGCATTACTTGTAAGAGTTAGGATTATATAGGGAGCTGTAATTGCCATCCGTATTTTCAGTTCACGTTATGGCATGGATGAGAGATCCATATCATTTCCGAGGGTTTCCGACCCTCTTCTGTTTATACTCTACTGGTAGTGAAACGGGTGCCACAATCCCCCCCAGACCAGTTTCTCCAGTGCAGTGTTGGAAAGTCCTGCCTATTTTACTATAAGGAGGTAATGGTAACTCTCTGAGTACTTGATACAGTGCTCCCTTTTCCTTCCTAACAGGGATGTGCAATAGCTAGGGTAAATGCTCTAATTAGAAACGTGGTTCAGTTGATCATGTGCGTAGGAAGAAAATAAGAAGTGTTCTTCCCTGGAGGAGTGTGGGTAGGGGCTGTATGCTGGGCACTTCTGCTTTCAACAGCTCCGGTGTTGGATAAGCTCTGCCCCTTGTGGTGTACAGTATCTGGCCTTTAAACAGAAAGGGTTTTTTGGAGGTATGTAGTGTGCCACATTTGACTCCAGGTGATGTAGTGAGCTGAGCGAGAAGAGTCCATGTCATGTGATGCAACTGCTGCAAGCAGTAGCACCCCCCCATCTCAGAGGGTCTCTGAGCCTCTCTCGCAGCCCCCTCCTCCCCCTCTAACCACTGCCTGGGGCTGTGACAGCTACGGCATTTGGGTGTCTTTAACATCTGCCTCATTTCAGGCTGCTGGGGTTGGTGGAGGCTTCAGAGTGCGACTCAGCTCCCGCACACATGGGAAAGGCTTTTCCAGATCTAAGTCTGTGAGGCTGCAAGGATGGGGCTCAGGGACCTTCCAAGGGTGGGGACACACCACATCCAGCAAATGTTCAGGACGTAGGAAAGGGCAATGTCACTTGGCTGTGCTCTTCCAAGTCCAGCTCACGAAAGGGAACAGAAACCTCCTGGGGTTCAAGGACACTGAGATCCCAGATCATGCAAGAACCCCCCATCCTTTAGCTCATCTGTTAGAAGACAATAGAGAACGAAAGTTGCTCTGCCATTACTCTTCCTATGTTGCTTGGCTACCTACCCTCACATTATTTTTAACCTCTTATTACCCTTATCTGCACCTCTGTCCTTTATGTGAGTCCTCTGATCTTTTCTACCTTTCACACATCCCATTTCCTCCCTGTCCCCATCCCATATCCCCTTCCCCTTCCCTAATGTCCCCCTGCAAGCATTTGCATGTGTCTGTCACTTTCTCTGAAAATATTTCTAAGCATCTTCTGTTCTTCTCAGATCACATCTCCCCAAGATAAAAATTCTATAATAAACCCCCTTTTGACAGAGTCAGGTAGCAGCAACATTCGTTTTTCTTTTCCAGGCTCCTGCCAGCTCTCCGATCCGAGCTGACACTGACTGGGTGCAGGTCAGATTTGGTGGCTACTGCATGTCCCCCCAAGCTACCCAGTGGATGTGAAATCTGGCAGGCTAGACAGTCTTTCAGCTACTTGGCCTACACATGCACTATGCAATCTGTTTGGTCTATGAGCATTAGGCTCTATCTTTATCTCTCCACGGCACTTAACTCTTCGCTGGATGCTGTTGGAAATGGTGCTGTCTCCAGGTGCATCGTAGATGCCATTAACTGAAGTAATTGTTATTTGACCCCATTGTGTGGGAAGTGCGAGAGTTCAGGGAAGCCTCCCCAGGATGATGGGGCTGTCATGGTAACAGATGGAAAGGATGGTGTCTGACCGCCTAATCATGCAACGCACGGGGTAAGTAATGAGCGGTGCTGTACCGCACAACACGGCACCGTCCCGTGCTGCTGTGACGAGGAGCATCTGCAGTGAGTGATGCTGAGGATACTAAATGAGAAGTAAAATACCTGTAAAGGGGTGCTGGATAGATACTTAAATCCATAGGAAAGATTATCCTGAAGAACACTAATATTCACCTGGTAGGGTGGAAATCTTAACAAATGCAGCAATTACGTCTTGAGAAGAATTTGGGCATCTTCGCATAGAAACCTCTGGATAAATAGTGGCCCAAGGGGAGGAGAAAGCTGTTCCCTGGCCCTTCCTTAAGTTTCTTGATTACTACTGTAAAGGTATCTTAATCTTAAAGTAATCAGATATGATCTTACCATTTTAAATAATTCTAAATAAGGTAAAAATTATTTTGGTTGGCTGCTGTCCAAAAGGCAGTCAGTCTTTTTCTCATTTGCTGGTCTAAAACCCCCAGCTCATCGCTGCTTGGATTTTTGAGCATCTCCTGGGCATCTAAACTCCAATTAGCCTGTCTAATGTTACACTGACACAGTCTGACTGCTGTGTTACTGTATGATAAACTGATATTTATTCTTATCCTATTCTACCTATGACAGCTATATGATATCTAAACCATCTGCATCTATACCTGTATCTATCTGTTCTCGCATGCTAAGTATTATTCTTAGGCCTGCAATTAAAGGATGGCTCTATACCGCTGAGCAACCAGACCACTTTGGACATTATCACAGCCTGTTTTGAGACTTGGGTCAGTATTAGCAGGACAGTGTGGTGATCTGTCAACCTGTCACTCCTTTCAGCTGTGCTCTGACATCTCCGGATGAAGCTCAAACCCTTCCTTGTACAGCCTCCAGGTAAGACCTGAGCACTCTGAATACTGACTTTTACATGGAAGAGGTTGTCCCGCTTAACCTGGTCAATGCATCTTGCCTGTCTCTTTTAACTGGTGTTTTGCTGTGGTGGTACCAGTTAAGCTTAGTTGGTGAGCTGTGTTAGGACTTGTGAGCTTCTGGAGATCCTTTCATTGTAGTCGCTGTGGTTGAAATAAAGTTGCTGACTTTGGGATGGATTTACCATTCCCACGGAAAGCTAGCAGCTCGTGATAAAGCTAAAATGGGTGGAGTGGAGTGAAATGGGCAGGTAACACTGACTCATAAAAGGTTATCTGGAGCCAACTGCAATGGCAATAGAATTCGTTCTCTAAATGGTGTGGTTGGGTGGGGACATCTGTTACCCAAGGCGGAGCCTTAGAATAAACCACTAGCTTTACTGGTTTGGAAAGAGTATTTAGAGATTACACCCAGCCCTTTACCAATGTGTTAACTTAGTTCAAATTAAGCTAATTAACTCAAACGATAAAATCTGAGGTAGTTGCACTCAAGACAATGCTCCTGACTGTTGATGAACATGGAATGCAATAAAAAACTTATTTATTTTAGCTCTTAGAAGTTAAGCAAAATAAATCTTACTTGATAGCTTTTTCAAACAAAGAAAATAAGAGCTATGGGACAGCAGCCTTGATAATGAATGTCATCAATAAAATAGTAGGCCAAAACCTCCTCGTCTGCATGTCAAAAGTAGCAAGTTTCTTTATCATACCTATTAGTGTGCAAGGGCTGTGTGTAACTGAGGTGCAAGGCAGGGGAGAATCATATTCCCAAGCAAACTTGAAATGCTCTAGAATGAATTCCTTATTTATACGTATCAGCTTATAACCTCAGTTTCATGATCTTGATCTGAGTGATTATCAGTAAAAGAGTGGATGATTGAACATAACTTTGAGACCAAAATCTGTGAGTGTGATACTGCTGACAGTGAGGTACTCTTTCTTCTACAGCTAGCCGGAGGCTTCAGCTCTGGATTAAGCAATGTCAGTATGTCGTCACATCAGCTAGTCTTATCCTGAGGAAGAGAAGCACCTTCGGATCCCTCCAAACTCAGTGGGAGGAAATTGGTACCTGTGGGTTGTGTTTCAGGGCAGAGCCCAGCTTTCAGGGCTGGATGTGCACGAGCACGGAAAAAGTCTGGATGTCTGCTGCTCTCCATTATTTTGTGTGTTTGCTACACGTACGAAAAACCACTGAAATTAAAGCCAGCACCCAATGAGCGTGCACTGAGTGAAATTGCTTAGGAGTATCACTTTATCAGACGGTTTAAGGATAGCAATTTTGTCGGTTAAAATAAAGCTGTTCCCAGTTCTTCCTCTTTCACTGCCTTCTCTCTTCACCTGTGGCTCAGGTTTTTATTATTTTATCCTGTTCTTTTGCATCCATACTATTTTTCTTCTCTTTATCCCCCTTCTCCCCTCATGCCTTATTTCTTGTTCTTCATTATTTTCTTTCACTCTTCTCCTTTTTTTTGATTTACAGTTCTTCTTTGGTTGTCTCACATACCATTTCACTACCTTTGTCCCCTGTAGTTTATTTCTAGATCACTTACTCCTTTCCACTGCACATCTGTTCCCTAGTGATTCTCCACCTTCTCCTCCACGGCACCGTAATGGACAGCAGCCACCACCTCCCTCTCCTCCTGTGCGTGAGGGTCTCGGGGAAACATATTAGAAGAAATAGGGGCATACAAAGGAGCACGGGATCCTCCTTTGCTTGCTGGTCAGTCGGCCATCTACTCTGGTGGGATGCAGATGGGCAGGCAGAGTGACTGGGAGGAAGCCAGCTGAGAAAGCTCTCCTCAGGACATCCCTGGAGACTGGGAAACAGTGCTGTTTGCTTCTGTTTCCGTATTCTCCTGTAAACATCTGCTCTTGGCCACTGTCGGAGGTAATGAGCTGGATGGCCCTTTGGTCAGCCCTAGCAAAGCCAGCCTCTGGGCTGCCTGCGAGCAGGCGACAGAGCTGTGCTGTCGAGAGCGCTCAGGCAAGGGCACCCTCTCCACTGGAGGGGTCTCGAGATTTCGGTGAATCATGTCACTTCTTCCTCAGTGGCAGAAAGGGTCAAATTCTGATCTCCTGGGGATTTGCACAAGCATTTTCAGCTACAAACATACAAGCAAAGTTTTGTGTGGATGGCTGAGTCTTGCAGTTCTAGAGGGACAATTCTGCCTGCCCACAAAGAAATAATAGAAAAGGAAAAAGCAAAATGAATAGCACAATCCTCTAATCTGATTCCAAACATCTAAACTCAATCTCCCTCTGCTTGTGCTTGCTGATCACTTGCAAGACAGACTTTTCCCTTCAGCAACCCTAGTCCTGGGCTCGGATGTGCTCAGTCCCTCTACTCAGGGCTGATCGGCCGTAGCCCTAGCAGCAATGGGCAGGCAACAGCAATGCTGTGGTCAGATAGACAGGAAGAGGCATGTGACGCTGTGCTTCTGGGTTACTTAACTCTTTGCAGAGCACTGTGAAACACTTGGCTTCTTTATTCACTCCCTGGGAGCCACAGATGTGCCACTGGTTACAGTGCAGCATACGTAACTGTGTCTTGTTACAGGAGTAGCCCATGGGGAGTAAACCTGCAGGTCATGGATGCAAACACGTGAGGCTCTATGGCCAGTTCATGTAACAGGAAAGCAGCAGCAGAAAAATTAGGAAATAAAATAAAATTATTTTAAAGGAAACCCGTGGTATATTAGAAGGAAAATATTAAATTTACCAAATCTTGGTTCTAACCTACTAAAGTCCATCCTGGCTCCATTTTAAATGCTGCCCAAAGCAAACTTCAGTGAGTGCTGAACTACCTGCAAAAGAGGCAACCATCATCTACACACAGCAGCAGGCACCTTGATCCCCAGCAAGGATATTGCTATAGACCCAGGCCTTTTTGGCAAAAAATCAGGCACCAGGAGGAACACGGCGATCAGGCTGCAACAGCAACCCTTCCTCTGACCGCCGGCTCCTGCCAGCAGGTCTGCTTTGGCTGGCCACTGCCTGCTGCAGCCTCCATGTGCCCCTCTCCGGTCTTTCTGGTTCGCAGTGAGAAATGGAGACAAAAGCAACTTGTGACACCCCAGTTGGTTTATTGATAGTCTTATTCTGGTCAGTGGGTGCATGTCTTCCTTTCAAGGAACAGCACCGTGTGCCGGTGTGCCACCCCATTGCTCCCGCAGCTGCCCAGGCTGCATTTTGAGGTGCCTTTGCTGGCAGGGGCTTTGCTTGCCTGTCCTCTAATGGTGCAGAGCTACGGTCATGCCCTCCATCACCTTGCTGGGAACTGGCTTGGGAACTATGTGCTGAATATAGGAGGTAGGAACTGGACTTTTGTCGAAAAGGGGATTTTTTTTTTTCCCCCTAATGATTTGTTTTAATCAGTAGGTTCTGGCCAAATGTTTAGTGTAGAGACTAAAACTGCTTTCCTTCCAGAGGTAAGACAAACACTGGGTACTTAAAGATAAGCTTATAGGCACTGCAGTGATAATCTGATTTTAGAACGCAGCAGCCATCATTTTCTCTACACCGATAATGATAGACAGGTAAGAAAATAGCTTAACTGTAGCTCTCTATTCCACCTGGCAAAAAGGATTCACTTACCTTCAACAGGAATTTCCAATAAATCTATATTTAGTAGCCTTCATAGTCTATCACTTGATGAAATTACTTTCCTTCGTGAGTGTGCAATAAAGTCTGACAGTGATGTATGTAAGGACATTAAATTTTCAATGGCCATGTTATGAACAAAGGTGATCTAACAAAAAATAATATACTTTAAGGAGCAGACAGCGGGGCCCTGTCTCTGATCTCATTGACAAGGCTTAACAGTGGTAGACCTCTCTTTACATTAGTAAAATCATTCATTTATATGGATATATGGAGAGGAGATCTTTCTTCCACAGGTCTGCTTCTCCTCTCCCACATGTCCATTCAAATGGATGATTTTGCTAATGTAAAGTGTATTATTTTTTGTTAGATCACCTTTGTTCATGAGGTCTAGTTCAGTGTAAAGCCAGAGATAGAAATTTGTTAATGAAAAGGAGGACCAATTATGTGTGTGACATAGGCTGAAAAAACTATTATTATCCTGCCCAGAAAAAATATTCCCCTCAGCAGACTGTGATTTCCCCTATGCCTTTTACCATTTGTGTTTGGAAAGGTAAAATTGTGCTGTTTCTCATACAGAGGAAAATCTTCATGCTGGTAGTCAAGTCTCTGTGGGTTCTTGATGGTTATTATCTACTCCTCTGACATGGTTAAAGATCCAGTTCTATTTTTAGAGGTAAGAAAAAGACTAGTATTTGCTTGAGGATTATGGTTTAAAGTGATCGATGTGCTCATATGTGTTTTCTTAGGACTGGATACTTTGCATATTCTTTTATTCCCTCCACTTTACCTGGGAAAACTGACTGTCCTTGCACAGCCCTTTGCTTTTCTCTCTCTCTTTTAATTGTGTGTGTTTATTGGATTTCATTTCTGGAGGACCCCTTACAGAAAGTTTTTTTGTATCCTAGTCAAAAGGTGCTGCCCTTTTATCACTCGACTAAGGCTGAAATCCAATTTGAGCCCTCCTGTGTGCCACTCTTTATTTATGGTATCATTACAGTTCGTTTCAGAAGAGCAAACCCTCTGCAAAGCTTTCAGGATACTTATCTAGCAAACACTGTCACTTAGCTACGGCTGGAGTCCAATCTGATGCATTAAATTCTAGCCTCACATAAAGATAATGCTTTTAATCAGAAAAGTGATACAAGTTGTAAGAGCTTGTTCACAGTATCTGTCAGCAGGGAACTAGAGTGAAATCAGGACAAAGTCTAAGTCTTTGTTTCCAAAGATGTTTGTTTCTTGAGCTACAAAGACTTATTAACAGCAGGACTAGATAAATGCAAGGAGAGGAAGGGTAAGCCCACTCTGCTCTAGCTTGTAGTTGGTAGCTGCTGCACCCGTGCTCCCACTCTATAGACAATGTGAGGTAGTGGGTCCTCAGCTATAGAGAGGCAAGTGGCAAAAGCGTGGACAGGGGTGGATGCTGCAGAAGTGCCGATGTGGTACGGATCCTCTCTCTAGCTCTCTAGCAGTGGTTTGGACAGCTGTGTTGCAGGTTTGCTATGGAAGAGGTGGAAGCTGATGGGCCAACAAAGCTACTACAAAGTGTTGGAGCATCTAGGCTCATCAGCTGTTGTGGCAATTGTGGGCCAAATTGTTTTCCCTCTTCTTGGAGACCACCACCAAATTTTTGCAGAAAAGGTGTCAGTTGAGGGGATTTGGAAATAGTTGATTAATCTGGCCTGCTGATTGCCCTCCAATTGCATCTGACATTTCTACTGTGATTCCTGGTTCACTTTCAACATTTCCTCTTCTATAAAGGATCAAATAAAACCAGACAGAATTGCTCATTGCATTAATGCAGGAGCTGGTTTATATATATGAGTGTAAATTCCTGACTGGTACAGATCAGCCACTTTTGAGCTGTGGTAAGTTCTACAAACTGAGAATGGTATACTGGTGATGTATGAAAAAAATTTATTTTCTTAAAAATAAACAGCCCAATACCTAACCCAAATGTCTGAAGTAAATATAAAAGCATAGTAATGTTCATAAGCTTGATGAAATTCTACTGGAGTTAAACATTTCCTTACCATATCTCTATAAATGATTGTATAGGGAAGCGCCGTCCTCACAGTTTAAAAGAAGCAACATTCTGGGACAAAGTAAGGATAATTTTTGCAGTTACAGTTTTAAATATAACAGATTTCATTGATCTTAAAGCCCAGTTTTAGCTTTCTATAAAAATATAATTATCAATTGGTTTTGAATAAAAGACAAATCAAAAGATATGCTGTTCTTAAAACTCAGCTAGGTTTCAGGTATGCATTCAGCAACATGGAGCTAAAATAACAATTCTTACATAAACTACCCATAATGATTAAAATACATTTCTGAACCGCGCTGCCTTAATCTTCACAGTAGTTTTTAGTGATATGGAGAAATAGCAGAAGTGCTTATGACCCATACCTCATTAAGGACACTCAATTTTTAAGACCTTATGCATTCAAAATTTATACACTTCTCAGATGCAAGGAGCTGGAGTTTTTATGTCAGCTGGAACTCTGCTATATACCCACACCAACTAAAAAAATCTCTGCAGAAGACAATATAAAGTCCAAATGAGACCAGTAAGCACTTCACACCTAATCACAAAAACACTATTTAGTGGAAAATACCCCTTTCACAGCAGGACTGGTAAAACATGTAGTCAGCGAAGCAGGGCAGGAGTCATATATACAGCTTTTCAAAAACCCCGTTTCTGGTCAAAGTGTTGAGACACTGTGTGGTCACGCCTCTCCTTGGGAGTTTGCAGAAGGCTGAGCCTGAAAAGTGGTTATGTGGCTCTTGGTCCACATCTGCATGAGAGGTAGAAATTGAACTGAAGGTGTGAAGACACAGGAAAATTCATAGCATGCCTGGATGCTCTCACTCAGGAGTTTTAAGTGGCTGTAGATCTCTGTAGTTTATGCCTCGAAGAATTAAATTATAGTGAATTAAAGACTCTGCTGCACAAACTCAGGTGATTCATGTTGGGAAGATTTAACCAATTAGCAGTCTATTCACTCCTCTAGCTGGAGACTTCTTCCAGCAGGGTCATAACTTGGCCTGCCTTCAGCCTCTCTGCAGCGTTGCAGTTATCACTCTCTCTTATTAATTGCTTGCACAATCAATTGCAGTTTGGATTAACTCTCGAGTCAATGAACTGTGGCACTAGGAATTAGACCTTCCCCATCTCCTGCACTCTTGCTTTGGTTATAGGAATAATCAGGGAGGACAGGCAGTGTCCTCTGTCACGCCAGCTAAATCTTGCAGAGCCTATGTGTTAGGACCCTGAAGCCATCTTAGCATCTTCTTGCAGACTGAATGTGCGTTGAATTATGTGCATCACCTCCTGCCTGCAGCAGGTTTGCCTTGACCTTCCTGAGTATGTCTGTGTGTAAACAGGCCCCTAAAAAGGGGCTCCTGCGCTGCTGAGGCTAACAGGAGAGGGCGGACGGCTGAGCGTTCCTACCACCTAGGGTTATCGCAGGAATAGTCGTGTGGGAATTGAAAAGAACTTTTGCTGTTTGCCTGGTTACGTTGCCTGGTTTTCCTACTGAGGCAGGGATGCTGAGTGACAAAAGGTCTGTACCACCCACTTCAAGAAAAAATATGCCAGTGTGAGGTAGGTGTAGAAGGAGCTGAACCCCATAGAGATGTAAGTTCAGAAGCGGCTGAGCGCTGTGTGTCGAAGGATACTAAATAATAGGGGATAAGGGCATGAATAGTTTTGTACGTGATGATCTCAAGTGGCACCCCTGCCTGCAGTGGCTGGCGAAGGGGATGCTGTGGCGGGGGTCCCTTTCTGTGCTTGCTGAGGTTTCCCGTGGAGGTCCCTGTGCTGGCCGTGGCAGGAGGGCTGAGCGGCAGAAGGCAGGAGAGCTCTCTGCCTCTTCCGCAGGTCAGGAACAGGAAAGCAACAGACTGAAAAGTTAAAAGCAACCATCGACGTCACAAGGCAGCCCTGAGTTAAGTCTGATTTGAATTATTAGTGAAACCAAACCAAACCCTCCCCTTTTAATGCAACACTTTCCTGTGATGGAGAATCCAATTTACCCTTGGTAAATTGGTCCAGTGATTAAGGATCAACATTGTTTAAAAACTACACTGGATTTCAAGTCTCATTTTTTCTAGCTTCAGGTTCTAGCCATTTGATCTCTGATGCATTTGACTGCTAGGTAACAGACTGAGATGTGCTCAAATTCTTTTTCCCCAGGTAGAAATTTTTAGGACCTATCCGAGTGACTCCTCAGACCTGATGGGATAAATAGCTTGAGCCCCTGGAATTGGTTGTTCTTAAACGTGCTTTCAAATCCCCCAATCATCCTCAGGAAATTTCTTGGAATCTTTTCTAAGTTTTCAGAGTTTTTCTGAGTGACAGATGCAGCATTTCCATCACAGATGGGTAAGTCTCATATGCAGGGAAAATCTAAGCTCCCTACTTCTATCAATACTCTTTAATTATGCACCTAATGACTAAATTTGTCCAGGGCCACAGTGCTGTACTAAGAACTCACACTGAACTGATTATCTGCAAATCTGTCCTGCTGAAGATAATGTTTGTTTACTGTAGAGAGCCAGGGGAGGATTTATCCCGCAGCTGCCTTAAAATGGAAATACTTTTTCTAGGTGGCTGTGCTAAAACATGCAAGATGCCATTCCCCTCAGTCAGAGAGCCAGGCTCTCTAGCCCAGCTAATATTCTGCAATGACTTGCTCATGTTTTACCATGTGAAGACGAGGAGGCTGGTTTTTGCAAGTATGATGTGTCCCACACTTGGTCTATGGACACGAGAAAGAATTTAAATAGATTCATAAGTGCTAAGGGAACAGAGGGAGACACAACACAGCAACTGGCACCGTTCTCACTTGATTTCCCACAATGGCTTTGTTACCAGGACTAGATGCACTTGTCAAATTTCCTCTCCCTTGCAGAAAAAAATGAGAAAAGTTGACAACAATACATCCCTGAGGGCTGCACGCCCAGAGCTAATCTCTACAGCTCATCTCAAGGCTGTGCAGAACCGCCTGAGGAACACCAGTTTGTGAAAGCAAAATAGCCAGCATGCAGTTTATTTATAACAGCAGTGAGACCTGGAGGAACAGTGCTTGGGGGACGGTGGAGCTCTCCGTGTGGGTTTGTATATTACAGAATGAATATTTAGTCTTTCAGGCCTCTGTTGATGCTGCAAGTTTGCATCATGGTAAGGTGGCTTGCCCATAACCTGCAGATATTAGAGGAGCCGTGGGTCGTATCCTGGTGATCATAATGCCTAACATCCTAGGGAAATGATGTGATTAATGGGGCTGGAGGCACTTCATATGTGCTGCAGCAGTGAACTGCAGAAATAGTAGTCAGCAAAACCAGCGTAAGTATATGTCACCATGCTATACGGACATACAGAAAGCTTTCTACAGTGAATGTACTTGGGAGGAGGAAGGGACCTCTGGGCTTAAGCGTCACAGGATGTAGACTGGAGACATGAAGATACAGGAGGAGGTACATTTAAGAAGGGTTTGGGGCATGATTCTCTACACCATTACTTTTAAGTGTCGCTTAAGTGAGAGAGGGAGCGTTTTACACCTGTGCGTGTTGGCACTGCAGAGCTGTGGGTGACAGCACGCCGGAGGGGGTGAGAGGGCAGTGCACGCAGCGGGAGGGCTGGAAGGCGTGTCAGTTGCCTTGGGTCTAAGACAGCTGTCCATCTTCTGGGGAGTTACCTGACTAAAGTGACCCCAAAGATTTTAAACCAGCATACAAATGAGAGTGAATTAAGGGGCACTAACACTGTACATTTGCTTAAGTCGTATTAGTTAAACTCAAGGTTACAGCAATGTAAAGAACCAAAGCACCAAGGTATTTAAACAAAAGCAATTCTTTAACAGCCTTTCTACCAAGACGAGAAGCTCGGGCAATAAACAAGATTAATTACACATTCCCATTTGTGAAAAGAAATTGGATATCGTCAGGAGTAGTGAGAGCTGGTTGGAAGACCAAGATAGCTGAGGTGCCCAAATACTGGCCATCGACTCTGCAGGAACATTCAATTGGGCAGCAGCGGGGTGTATGTGTTTTGGGTGCTTGTGGTAGGCTGGGAGGAGCTCTCTGCATCAAAGATGCCATTTGTACCCCAGAGAGATTTATTGCTAAAAGGCTAAGAGCTCTTATATGCTGATGGTCACAGGGCTACATACAGAAGGGCTGGGAGGCGGTGGTTGAATGGAGGAGAAAGAGTGAAGGAGAAAGACCTTTGTAGGTCACCAAGAGCATCCCCTATAATCTAAGTGACGTAAGCAGAGGGAATAAGCAGAGGAAGTAAAATTTTGGAGCACATGTACATTCTTCCACTCACACCATAACATCAGAGTTTCTAAAAATAGTAGGTAGTTTTCTAAGAACAAAAGGAAAACTCGTTTTACATATAATTAAGAAAACCCTGTATTGCATATTATTCTATTGGATAAGGTGAATTGGTTACTGCAGAAGAAAGTAAAAAACATTGTTGAAATGTGAGTGATCAAACCCAATTGCATTTGCTAATCCTAACTGGAAGACAGATATACCCAGCAATCTCTCTCTCCCTTGCTTCCTCTCTGCTCTAAAAAGGGATAATTCTCAAAAGACAAAATCATAATGAGAAAAATTGAAACACCAGAGTACAAATGATAATAGAAAACTCTTCAAGAAATGTTTATTAAATTTCAAGCCCCTGCAATTCAGCATTCCGGGAAAAACAGGCAACAGCCTGCTGCAGATTAGAAGCGAGAACAGCGATTATATGTGAAACCACATACATGTATACACGTTCGTGCCCATTCCTATATAGGAAATTGGAATGTGAGGCTCTTAAATTTAACAGAAAATTCAGAAAACTGATAAAAAAGGCTAAAGACAATGCTGAACAGCCTAAACCTCTTTGTTTTAAAGGGATTCCCTAAATGTGTGAGGAATAGATGAAACCTTAGCATTAGTACATGGAGAGTCATAGACAAGGATGATAAAATTATCAGTCTTGATACTAAAACCCAGAGTTTTTCTCATAATAGTGCTGTTGGAGCCATGATAGTTTAAAGATTTAGGTAAAGCAAATTTTGCAGGGAGTGATAAAATCTTTTATTAGACTTGCTATCAGTATAATCAAAGCTGTCCATTAGTCTAATATTACCTCTCCCCAAAAGCTTTGCCTCAGGATTGTTCAATAATTGTTTGTTCTGTGGTCAGAAAGAAGCAGAATGATGGTTTCATGTCTCAGCACGGTAACAAACACTCTCTCTTCTCTTCTTAATTAGGGAGGATGTTAAACAGCAACTATGGAAGTTAAACATTTTAAAATCTCAGGACTATAGTGCTTGTATCCAGAAGCATTGAAAGGATTGCCTGAGGAGATTTATGAACTGCTTGCTCTGATTTCTAGCAAGTCTTGGAGCATGAGGGCTGAGGGATGCCAGAGCTAATATTATGCCACAATTTAAAAGGGTAAATTGAATGACCCAGCAAATTATAGACCAATTAATCTAGCAACTCTCTGGAGGAGACCTCATGAAAATAGAAGAGGATCCATAACTAATGAATTAAAAATAATAGCAGAAGTATTGCTGTAGGTTTATGAAACATCAGTCTGCTCAGCTTAATGATGTCAATGCAGTATATTTTGATTTCTGCAAAACAATTGAAATCTGCCATCTTGATGAAAATTTTGGCAGTCTGCAAATATCATGGTGGGCCCTTACTAGTTGGATCGTATGCCAATTAATCCACTAAATTGCAAAATGTAACTGTGAATGGAAAACTGTTATCCGAAGGAGGGTATGTCTGTCGGCTCTCCACAAGAACTCATTCTAGTACCGGTTTAACACTTTAGCAACCATCAGTCTAGTACTATTCAGCAATTATTATTTATTATTTAGCAATTTTATGAATGATTTGGAATAATCATCATCTGTAGAGCTTGCAGCGGTGGTGAAACTGGTGAAGTGGTCAATAACTTGGAGGGAAGACCCAGCAGGCATGCAAGGTGACGTGTCTAGGAAGGAAGCATGACGGGCGTCTTATTAACAGCATCGTATCTTCCAACGCAATAACACTGAGATTTGCTCAGGGCTTGTAGTGGAAGGTGCATTGAACATGTGTGCCAGCCAGGCTGCTTAGGCAGAGCGGGTGGATGCAGTGCTTAGGTGTACAGGGGAGAGGCTGTTAAGAGCGGTCAGGGATGCGGCGGTAGCTCCCTGTGGAGCAGCAGTGATGTGGTTAACACTGCACTGCACCCCACCCTGATATCCTGACTGTGAAGCACTGAGAAATGGGAGAGGGTTCAGAAAAGAGTGACTAGATTATGTGCAAGTCTGAAAACATGCCTTGAAGATAGTAACCCTGCAGTGCAAGTCAACTTCTAACCAGAAGGGCCCAATCATTCACTGTGCAGATAGCTTCAACTGCCATTAAACTTTTTTTTAAAAGAGAGATTAAAGTTGTTGTTTTTACTAGGGTGTGTCTAGTTTATCCGAGGCGAGCTGTTAATTGTATATGTCTACCTAGAGGAGAAGAAGATGCTGGTAAAAGCCAGCTCTGTAATGCAGCAGGAGGAAAGAGTAAGAACAGAGATGGGAGAGAGATTCAGGATCGACCTAAATATATAAATGCATGCTTTTCTTTTTTTTTTTTTTTAAAAAAACCAGAGAAATAATCACCCATGTAGGCATCTTTTGTTGGGGTCACTATGCCGCTTTTAGATTTCTAACCACTCTCAGTGACTTTTCCAGGGGACTTGGCACAAGTGCACCAAAGCTATAAGTTTGTAAGTTTGCTGCAGATGGTGCAGTGAGTTTGGCTTGTGCCATGCAGACACCATTGTCAGAATTGCCTTCCTGACCTTAAAATCTTAGAAGTGAGGAACGCCTCATTGGTTTAAACGAGCAGGGGCTTCAGCCTGAATTCGTGAGTAAGCTCGGTTGGCAAAATAGTGGGAATCTGCTGGAAGGCCTGGGTTTAAGGGCAGTTGAGGATGTCTGTACAGTGAAAGGTTGGGCCCTTCTGACAAAGCAGTTCGTTTGTACTGCTGTTTACACTGACAGAATCGCATTAATTGTTTTTTTCCTCCCCCAGAATTTTAATGATCCTGTACAGTTTTAACTTTGCCATTAAGGGGAAGTGGTTCTTTCTTATGAACACAAGTGCTCAGCTTGGAAATCTCAAACCACCTTTACAATCTCCATTCCCGCAATAAAAGTCTCTGGATGGCAAGAACTGCAGAACACCCGTCTAGCTTTTATGAAATCAAACCCTTAGGCAAAACTCATAAAAAAAAAAAAAGCAGTTGGAAAAGAATGATTTTATTTTGAAGTACTTCGTGTTTTGCTATGTGTTAAAATATATTTTGCTCTAATCTATTCCTATATTTGCAAGCAGAATCTAAAAGGAGATAATATAATGCAAAGAGCGCAGTGACCCGATACATTTACTATTACCATATACTTGTAGAAGCCAAATGAAACAAGAGTGTTTTCAATTCCATGTAAATAAATATGTATTTTAATAACAGTTAATGTCAGTTCATAAAGGGAAGCACACTAGGAGAGTTCTTTAAGAGAAGATTACACTCTTGGTGCAAAATCCTTTTCTAGAAAGTGATTGGAAAGAAGTATAAACTTACAAAATATCATATCCAACACAGGAAAGTCTCAGTTCCATTTTGTTCTTCCTCCCTTAGGAAAGTGGAAAGGCATTATTAAGTCATATCAATCAATTTTTGTAGCACCTTTACTGCCTAATATTATCACTGTATACATACTGATAATTTCTCTGCATATTGTTTACATAGTACATCTTGCCAGTCCCTGCTTCCTCCATGTAAAAGTTATCACAAAAAAGTGCATGTCTTGAATAATGCATGTGCGCAAAGTGCTCCGTGATACTTTGACATTACCCACCACTGGCAGAATCTGCAAGAAATGTGACGAAGAGAAGGTCTCTTTCAGGTGGGTAGCATAACCCTGTAACGTTAATCTTAGTCAGTACTCCTCATTGGCTTTGCCTTCAAATTGTACAAGTATCTTTCAGGAGAAACATGTCATGCAGTGGTGTACAAAGAATAAACTGTAGGTGTAACTAGAAATTAAAAAACCTGCCCCTTATCACAAATCTGCCATCAGACTCTGGTTTTGGCCAGAGTTCAGTACTGTTTGGATCTTGGGTTTCATCTCCACTCACCACAGACATAGAGTCAAGGTCGAAACTATGAGTGGTTGTCCCAGCATCCCCTTTGGCTCTTACATCTCCTTCAGCTCTTACATTTATTGCGTACTTAGCCTGAAGTAGCGCATAGTGAGTCAATGCTGGCATACAGGAAGGTGCGACTGCAAGGAACCAGCTGTGTCTTCCCGACCGGTCCCTCCCCATCATAGACAACCATGTTTTAGGCACTTTATTACAAGGAACCACTGAACACTGCTTGCATGTACCATTCCTTTCCTCAGCAGCTACAAAACAAACTGAAGAAATGTGGTAAAAGACCAAATACAGTGTGCCACAGGGCAGCTGAGGCTGTTTCTAGTGTCCCAGGACTTGCAAAAGTGAGCTTTTAGTTGGAGAAAACTCCCAGGCTGTCATGAAGTAGGCCATACCAAGCAACAGAAAAAGATCGAAAGCAAAGAAACTAAAAGCAGTCAGCCGGGAAACAACGATCATCGCAATCTGATCTGGAGAAAACCGGTTTCAACTCCAAACCAGATGATGAGTTTAACCCTGAACAAATGAGGGAAACATCACTGGGCACACACTATACTGTCTCCTGTGGACAAGCTCTTGTGCTTCAGAAGAAGCTGGAAAAAGCCCAGCCCTTCAGAAGCCATGTTATGTATGTATACGGAGGAAGAAAAAAGCAAAAGAACCCCCGCACATGCCCTGCCCTTGTACTCTCAGAGATTTGAGGCATGCGTAAGTGCAGAATAAATAAAGTGTGAACAAACACTATTAACAACCAAGCTCTGATCAACTCCCTGCCCTGCAGATATTGAGAAATTGGAGGTCTCAGGACTGATACAGCAATCCTATGTTTTAATCCCTTCTTTATACGATCCCTTCCACAAATTATCATCCTCATTTTAAAACAATGGGAGGTCCAAGCTCCCACTACCTTGTATGTAGACTGCTTCACAGTTTCATTTTTTGGTTAATCAGAACCAGTTTTCCAATTTCCAGTCTGCATTTGTTCTTGATTCCCTCATATCTATTTGATTTTGTATCAGTATTAAACAATTATTCTTTCCTTGGTATGCACTTTCAGATCCATTTATAGTCATGATAATGGTGATGTCACCAAGAAAATTGTACGTTTGAAAAATGGAATTGGGACAGCCCACATCTTCTGGCGGTGAGTAGTAACTGTTGACTGACTGTGACTGCGACTACTTCCGGAACTTATATTTTTTTGGCTAGTACTGCTGAAATACTCAAACCATCTCACAATAGACCTCTTGCAAGTTAGAAGTGAGAAAGTGGTATAAATGGGGCCAGAATTAGCATTTCAGAGACCTGGGCTCTCTTAGTACACACAATGTAGTATCTGCATTAGCATTTTCAAGCAGAACCGTAGTGTGTTTTGAAATGAATTTCCTGACCATCTCTCCTCACTCTACTTTTGGTTCCCGCTGTGGAGTAGTCTTGGACCACATGGCTTTTTCAGAGCAAACTAGAGACATGCACCTCATCCACTCCGTCCGTGAATGTGGGTTCAGCTCTATGGGACCAGCCTAGAAATAAATAAATAGCAAGGACTATCCATGTGGGTGTTGTGAACCGTGCATAAATATCATGGACCTCTGGTCTTCAGATATTCCTCCCTACAGCTGCACTTCTCCTGGGCTGTGCTACCTGAGAAGCCTTAGATCTCCTGCATGACCACGACAAGTGATTTCAAGGATCTGTGCTCCATGTTTGCCATCTGTAAGACAGGCCTATCTTGTGGTTTTTCTCGAGATTGTTAGAATTATTGGTGACTTGTGCTGTGTGCTTAGAACAGTGATCACAGAAATTTTTATAACCTCTTCCTTTTTGTGGCACCAGAAATTTCCCATTGCTGTTAAGTAGTAACCAATTGAGCAAAGGAAGAAAAAAAAATAGCTGACAATGAATTTACAGAAAAAACCATGATTTTGAAGAAATCAAACCAATTAAATGTTTGGTTTGAATTTATTAACTATTTTGGAAATAAAAGGTTTTGTTTTGATATTTTACGTTACTTCTCAAAATTTCCACAAGACGTTATTTTTCATTTAAAATTAATATAAATTTTCTTTTAAAATATAAGACCTGATTTTATATATATAACAGAAAACTATATCTGAAGCATTTGATTTTTAGGTCAAATATTATGTTTTTTTACTTCATCCAGAAGATATATTTTCTAGAGTTTTTCTTTGTCATTTTTCAGGTAAAAGTGTAAATATTCTGATCTGACCTGAAACAAATTTCTTATAAGTTTTCAGATGAATCACGAAATTGAGAAGAAAAAAAAAAATCCGTTACTTCCCAAGCTATCCAACAAAACACTGAAAACAAGCAAAATAAACTGAGAGTGAGATTACTTTTAAAAGAAAAATCCTTGCGTAACCACAATGTTCAGTGCAAGCCTCCTGTGGTTACACTACATCACTGGAGTGCAGCTTTGAATCCCAGAACAACAGTCTTTGGTGCACTAATACATCATTAATGTGTCTGCCTTTGCCTCTGAGCTGGCAGGGCATCTCTGCAGAGCATCACTGCTTGAGACAACAAGATGTGCACCCTCTGGGAAGAAGGGTTTGCAGTTTAATGAAGTCCTGGCTTGGATGAGTATCTGTCCTTACGGGGCAGTCACCGTAAACAACTGGGTCTCATATGCAGATGTGTTGAATATATTCACACATTAAAAACATTCCTCTTTACACTGACTTAGACTCAGTTAACAACATTAATGAACCCTTTTAGCACAGTTTGACAATAGTTCCAAATTAAGCCATTTTCTGTCTTTTTTCTCTCTCCCTGTGTTGTGAAACAAAGACAAATATATCTGAAATTTCTTATTATGTTTGCAGCTTGAAATAATTAAATTCAGTAACTCCCTTCTACCCAGAAGTGAGAAAGACTTTCCATCATACTCAGAAGTCATCTGATACTCAACTGGTTTCTGGTTCCTGACTAGCTCCAGCAGGATTTTCTTTGAGATCTATTAGAGACTGCAAATCTTCAGCAGAAGTTGCAAATGGAATAATTTAGCTGCCTCCAGAGCAGCACAAATTTCTGGTGTCAGAATCTCATTGATTTGTTTCAAGATCATTAATAAAAGCCACATGGAAAGTATTCTGTGCCTTCATTTGTCTGAGCTCACATGCAGGAGTTGGTAGAAATAGTCTCGATGCCAGTCCTTGTTAGATATTTGTTATGTACCAGATTATTTATTTCCTTGTGGTTTTTAGACCCCCAGTGAACTGAATGTAGAAGGCTGCCCAGGTCTGTAAACCACAATTCCCCAACCTGCCTACAGGAATGGACACACTGATTAATTGGAGGGAGACAACTAATTAATACAAGATTTGATGCCATAGAGCATCTGTTCCAATAAAGACAGGCCAGTCACTTCAGATTCTAGAAGAAAAGCAATAAAGTAATGTGTAACAATACTTTAAAAAACCCCTAATTTTTCCTGTGACCCTCCAATCAAGCAGATGATAAAGCAGGAGCTTTTTTCAAAATAGGTCGGGCTCGGTTTAGCCAGGGGGAACAGTGCTGGGCGGAGCTGGACAGCTCTCACTGCAATTCTGCTTTGTGCCTGCATTAGTTACTTTTGTCCTCATCTTTGAGGCAGCAAAACAGCTGGGGAGCCTTGAGCTAGCCCTGAGAAGAATATAGTCTTCTAGCGATCTGGAAAGCACTATGTGCATACCTAATGGAGAACTGGATTGTTTTGTCTGGATTTGCACCATGATTTGGGTGATGGGTTGCATGGTTTTGTTTCTTTGCAGGGTTAAGATTAACCCCGTACTCTGATTGTGTCGATAGCATGATAGTCTGTATGTTCATATGGTAAATCATATATATCATGAAAGCTTCAGTGATGGAGGATGTGAGGTAGGATGTCATTTATTTTCAAGACTTCATTCCTCTTACAAGACCAATGACAGGATGGAAATATTGCGGAATAAAACCATATATGCTAAGAGCACATGAACAAAGCACACTTTATGTTGCAGATATTCCTTTGCTCATTATTTAATGAAATTCAGGGACTCCCATTGGAATGAGTCTCCGGTCTACCATGGGAAAGGCAGGAAACTGCAGTAATTCCATTTTGCATCCAAATTTTCCTGTTACACAAAAATGTAAGTTCATTCCTCAGCAAACAAGTATGCTCAATAACACCACCTCTAAGAAGAAATAAATATTTCCCAGGGCAGAGCCTCTGCCTACTGTGCTGGAGATGATAGCTACAGCTCTGATGGGAGCAACCAGCCCACCAAGAGCCCCTTCTTCCTCAGAGACTGACTTCTCCCTTCTGTGGTCATATTTTGCTGCTGCTTGCAACCTGGCTGTATGTTTTTCTTGGAGCCTTGTGGTTCATTGTTGTGGATCCGGTGTGTTTGGTGGAAAAAACCCCAGTCCCCTGGCACCTTTTCCTTCCGGCTGTCAAAATGCACTGAAGGGTTGTGTAATTTGCTTTGCAGTGGATCTCCCTTTTGGAACGTATTGTTACATTTAATCTAGCAGTGTGGTGGGTGTTTGGGGTTCATGCTGAGCAGAATGCTTGCATACATTCCATCTCTGAGATTTCACACAAATATGACAACCTTTCCAAGAATAGCTCTGGGAACATGGTGATGTTTAAAGTTTCATTTGTGGGGGGTTTGTTGCTGCTGTTTTAATTTTCAGACTTTTCTCAATTTTTTTAAAGAAAGCATCTCTTATATCATTATCATTCATAAATAAAATGTGAACATGCTAGACCAACACATGACGCTTAAATTGTCGGTATTTTACTACAGCGGTACAGCTAACAATTCAGAAAATTTTAAAATAAGTTTTCTTATTAAGGAAGATTTAATACCAGTTTCTCAGTGTAATCACCATACAGTATCTGACATCATTCAATTGATGAAGGGTAAATCTTCAGTGAGCACCACCACTGCAGCCCTTTTAAACTGTCTGTATTCAAAACTCATAACCTGGGCATCAACTTTTGACCAAGGACATACGGAAAATACTTATTTCCTTGGTATTCCCAAGGCAGCTTTGAGGATCTTCTTCCTCCTGAGCATGTGGAGCATTTTGTAGGAGTCATTGAGATCCGTAGAGGGCTGGCCCCTATACAGGAGTTGTAACCCCAGTATAGCAGACCACTTCCAGAGCACATTGTCTTTTTATTGATATAACTAGTCTTTTGTTCCATAAATGGAAAACTTGGAAATGCATTTAAAAAAACCCTTGAAAGCACAATGTAAATCTTTACCAATGCACAGAGACAAAAATCCTGAAGTGAATGTGCATCTATTATAGGGCTGGAAATAAACTAATCTATTTTTCTGAGTTTCCTTCTAGGTGAAATGCTTATTTGAGAGGGAGGCAAAAGAGCAACAAAATGACATATTTGCAGCAGTACGTGACAGAAGATATATCAAGATGAATGCCTGCCTTTTTGCTGTGAGCGAATCTTTTCTGTCAGACTCCTATAAGGGTTCACTCATGTGTGCAGCACTGTCTCCAACTTCTCACCTGGTATTAAATGCATCCTAACTCCTGTCAGCTTCAACAGCATGGACAGTAGAAATGAAATCTGGGGATCTTATGTACATAGCACAGGAGAAACTATGACCCTAGTCACAGTCAGTGATCTGATTCAGCCTGGTTATAGCTATTTTTTTGTTCCTATGCACCTTTCAGATGCTGTTGACATGCAGAGAGCAGCAAATGCTGAGCACTTGCAGAGTGCTTGCAGATGGGATAAATTCAGTATCGCCTGCGTGTGCGGAGGTCCCTCCGATGGGTTAGCAGGACTGACCGTGGGTCAGGGCCAGCCATGTGAGCATCCCCTTAGGTCCCCTTTCACCCTTCCATGTCAAACTTGAATGTGCACTGTGGGGAGCCTCATAGTCCTTTGCTCTCCTCAGCCCCCCAGGAGATGCTGGGCACCTCTGCTTTCACACAGGTGGGACCACAAAACTCCCCCCCCACCCCGCCCCATCCTCTCTGTAATGAGTTATGTCCCATGGGCGGGGAGCAGAGGAACAACGTGGCCAAGGTCACAAGCACCGGGGTGGAAGGAGCTGGCCTCCCCTGTCCCTACCTGCCAGCACCCTTGCATTTTAATCATGCTTTTTGAGATAAGCTTTCTGCTGTTGTCCTTAAGGAAGGAGTGTTTCTCAGTATAGGCATGAGGTAATGCTCCTTTTTTTACTTTGGAAAGAAAACAGGCATTACAGTCTGTGCTTCAGTAATATGTATGCAGTTAAATAACTCACTCTGCAGCTGTGTGTGGGAGCACACTGCAATGTCAGTCTCAGAGTAACTCATTTTTCAGGAGCAGCAGTGCTGAGGAGGAGACTCCCTGGCACAGGGCTGACCTTGGATGGGGGAAGCAGCCAAGAGACAGTGCTGTGCCGGAGGCTGCTTTGCCTGCTGTCTGCCATCTGGGAGTGATGGCTGATCCAGGCAAAACCTCCCTCCAAAGCATACTGTGAACTGAGGCAGAGCAGAGCATTGTGGCCCTGGCTCCCTTGCGATGGCCCTGTCTCATGCGGCTCGTTCCTCTCGCCTTTGGCTCCATGTCTCTCTTCTGAGCCAGAAGTTGCAGCAGGAGGGAGTTGGTTTCCCCTGCAGTTTGTGCCCTCTGTAGGGCATTTTGGACATTTGCCAAGGATGAAGCGGGTTGCATCATGGTGGAGGGTGCCCCTTTCCACCACCTCGCAAGTCTGAGGTGCATGAGACATGAGGTGGAAACGTCGGCATCTCTCTGGGCAATTGGCATCTCTGATAAGGCAAAATTTCCCTTGATATCCAGCAGCTTGAAACACTCTCATTGGCATCAGTGGCACGTTTCCCATCGAGCAGGGCATGGGTGCACTGCCCATGCACCCTGTTGGACATGCTCTTCAGGGTGCTGCTTACCCACTCCTTTGGGACCGCCGTAGTGGGACCGTGCACCTCTGCCATTAATGCACAGATTGCCCCAAGAGCCTGGAGTTGCTGGGGGGCATGCCCATCATTTGTACGCCAGTTTTCCTGGCTGCAAGCTCTGCTGTATTCCCATAGGCAAAACATCTGATTTTGAGACCATTCAAAAGTTTTCAGTCGCTCAGGAACTTCTGTCAGCTCTGGTTTTCATGTCATTCTCCGAGCCCGAGCCTCCAGCATAAAAGCCTACTTCATTGCAACAAAGCAAGACCAGAATGTATCAGTATTTTCATTATTTCACTAGCATAAAGTGACTGCTGTGAAAGCCCATCACGATAAATTCCTTTGGGACGTAATGGCCTTAACCTGATCAAAGACGTTAGGGAAGCAGGGCGGTGAGCAAGTGCTTCCAGCCGGTGCACATGTGCCAGGAGCACTGGCATCCCAGACGACCGACGTGGAGGAGAACAGAAATGCCCAGCAGTGTCCTGACAGCAGCCAGCATGTGGGCGTTACTATGGAAAAGGGCTTGTGTTCTTTTTTTAATGCCATACCTAAAAGCTTTGCAAGGTCAGAAGTTCTCCGGCATAATAAGCACATTTTCCTGAGGCGTGAAAGCATGGGATTTGCTAATCCATAGTATTTTTTCCAGTTGAACTGGTAAGTAAACAAAAACCTCCCTGCAGGTCCATGGTACCTTACTTTCCAAGAAGGAAAAATAAATCAGAGGTCTAAAAGGATCTCTGGCCTGAGCAGCTGCATAACCCACTAGGTTTTACTTCAAAACAATCTCTGATGTGTCAGGACATCAAGCCTCTGCAGAAAAATTTATACCATTTGTCCAAAATGGCTCAGAGGTCAAGAGAAGCTTGACTGAACTTATAGAGTGTATGTTGCAATGTGAAGAACATTGCTCTCTAAACTGAAAGCAACAAGTCAGTCCTGTATTTTTTTTTTTAGTACCATATGCACAGTTTCATTATACTACACTAAAATCTCACATTCTTCTACTAGATAAACCAGAAAAAGCTACGTGTGGAACAATTTTGGTCCAATTCCCCGAAAAGAAGAAGTTTGGAGGAAGGGGATAACAGTTTCTTCACCCTTAGTCATGGCAAGAGAAAGGGTTAACGGAGCTGTCCAGAAAAACTTCGTGAGGCTGCAGGTTGTTAGAAAGGAGAAAGCAATACTCCCTGCTCTGAGAAGAAAGCCTGAAGTCCATTCCTGGCAGATGCATGGGTCGAGTCTAGAAAGCAGAGCAATTGGGTTATAAATAATGCTGAAAGATATGACAGAAACAGCTATTGAGCAGCAGCGGTAGCTAATGCCATCCCATTCGTATGCTAAGCACTGGATGCTGTAGAAATCCAGGACAGCTGCTTTCTACTTTAAGAGGAAAGGGAAGCTTGTGAATTATTAATACGGATGGGTTGAGAGTGGATATTCTATGCAACTGCGAGTTAATCCCATTAAAGGGAATAGCTAGGGAACAATGATGAAGCATCACAACTACAAAAATAGCAGGTGGACACAAAACCCTGGTCCTGGGAGAGCGGGGGTGCATTGCACAAGCTCGCCCTGTCCTCTGGCCCCACCAAGCCCAGCTGGCAAGAGCCGGCAAGCCACCGGGACTGCCCACCACCAGGTCCCCATCTGCGGATGCTGCGCCCTTCCTCTCTGCCTGCAGGGCTTACCAGGCAGAGAGAAAATGTGCAAAGAGCTAGGGAATGTGAAGAGGGGAAAAATGCATGTTCACAGAAATTGCCGAGCAATTGGTGTTTCTGCTTTCTGGGGCAGCTGCTTGGTGCTAGGAGCTTGGACAGGCCACCTGCAGAGCCCTCCGTGGGGCACGCACATCCAGCCAGCCTGATTTTGTGGCCAGAGGCTGCTTAGCAGTGCTTTTTTTTCTGGCAGGGCTTTCAAAAAACAGCAGCTTTCTTTACTCTGCTATTGCTCTTATTAGCTGGTAAATACCAGTCAATATCCTGTAAATAATGTGACAATCAGTTTTCATAATTGCTAGCATCTCTCCCTCTCTGTCTCACTCTATTTAAACCTAGCTCTTCTGCAGGGTTTAGTCTTTGTTTGCAAAAGTCCACCCCAAATCAGGACACAAATGCTTTCAGGGATCCTTTGGGCTTGGTCAAGGCTTCTCCTTCCATTTCTTCTTTTAATTCTCTCAGACAAATTGTCCCACCCGTCACTCTGGGGAATGCTGACCAAACTCGGGCTTCCTTCCTTGAGCCCCTCAAATCTCCCTTCTAAGTTGTTTGTGTGCTTGAGGAGTGCAGGCTGTTCCCATCAGAACCGAAACATCTGCCCCAGAGCCACACGCTTTATCTACGCTTGTAGGCACAGAATGGAAAATGGAAAGAAAACCAGAGTGTGTTTGCATGTGCAGGGGAAGAGGCGAGGGAAACACGTGTGTAGAGGGGAGGAAGACAACATTGAAATGCTTCCTCTGATGAAAAGTCATCTCTGAGGTAAATGAAAACTGTCAGTATCCCTTTCACAGTGCCTTTCATGTTTACTAAGGATGTTGTGAAGGAAAAAAAGACAAAAAAAAAAATCAAAGGAAAAATGCATTCTTAGTTTTTAGAATTTTCTTGATTGCAATATTTTCCTTTTTCAGACATTACTTTGTAACTCCATAACTGGTCTCCCTTACAGGCGGGGCAAGTGCTGAGGCAAGAGGGAGATGTAAAAGCATCGGTTCAAAGAGATATAAAGGGGACGGAAAGGGCAGAAGCAGAAAAGCAGATAAAGGAACATGTATGCCTTGAGAGGTGGTAGAGAAAAACAGGGAACTGGATTGCAGAAGAGAGATGTGGGGCAGTTTGGTGAATAAGGAAGGAGGCACAACAAGAAGGAGCTGTAACGATGGCAGAGCCGTAGGCACTGCAAGTGCTGCCTGATCCTCGTAACCAGCTGGACTGGGTGCTTTCTCCGGCTCTGAACAAGTGGATGCTTTAGCTTTTAAAATGCTATATGTGGAGAATAGGTAGGCTTGTGGGGGGAAGCAGAGGGTCTAGCTCTCCCACCCCCCAAAAAACCAAGGCCAGCCCTCAAGTAGCTGTCAGGCTCAGCGTGGTCCCACAGATCCCGCAGGTCACACCATTGAGTAGTTAATGGTGTTCAAGCACCATCTTATGTTTGTGTCCTGGCTCTTAACAAGTAGCAAGAACAATCCAGTCGCAAAGCACAACATGTTTATTTCCCCAGCTCCATTCTTGTGCCCTTGCTCGTCATACACATTTGCATCAAAAAATTTTGCACTAGGACAAAGGAGCTGTGTGAGACGAAGGGGAGGGCAGGGACTTCCCAACCCGCTGTCTGCTCTCCTCCATGCAGCCCCCACTGTTTTGCTTTAACGTCCACACAGTAGGTGCGACAATATACACTCAATTATTTCACATGCTTTTCTCTGCAAGTTACTCTCGTGCGGCGCGTGATCAAAAGCAATTTTGCAAAAGCACTGGGGGCTTGCTCTCATTTTGCAATGCCTAACATGCTGCCTGGGGAAAGCACACCTTGCATATACATGTGTAAGTTTGTCAGGCTGTGCAGCTCCGATGACCTCTGAGGAGTGAAGAAGAGGCTCGAGTCAGTCCCCAGACACTGCCGTGATTGTTGATTTTGACATTATCGCCCAGGGAGCAGTGAGGGATGGGGTCCCAGCATGCCGTCACCACACAGACCTGAGGTGGGAAGAGAGAGAACTCTCTCGCTAGCGGAGACATCAGTACCCTAGACAGGCATGGGAAGACTGTGAGAGTGGCAAATGGGAAGGACTTGGTTAGAAATGGATCAGTTTGATGAAAACTGAAGGAAAAGATGGAGATAAAGCCTGGAGGTGATGAGGCAGTGAGAGACTTGCATTCAGCAGTGGTAAAAGTGGTGCTTGGCAATGAAACAAGTTTTTTTTGTGTATGTGTGCAAATTCGGCTGTAATTCAACAGAGGAGCTCATCTGGTTTGTTTCTAGGTAAGAATACATATAAATCCCTGCCAGAAGCAATGGCCAGCCCAGCTGCTTGGCTGTTGAGAGGACAGAAGATTTTGTGGACTCTCTCCTGCCCTCTTACCACCTTCCAGCCCTTCAACCACCCTCTGCAGAAGGGAGGGTGCTTCCTTTGAGAGTCTGGGAGCCGGGATTCCCAGCTCCACAGCCTCCCTTTGCCCAGGCTTTCTTCCCCCTGTTTTTTTCCACACAGCTAGAGCAGACAGGAGCTCAGGTGCTCCTGTAGCCTGTTTGGCTCCTTTCTGGGACTTTCAACTCAAAAAAGACTGTCCTGATCCCAGGACACAGGAGTTGCCTATGGAGAGGTGGTAGATGCTCCATCCCTGGCAACATTCAAGGTCAGGTTGGATGGGGCTCTGAGCAATCTGATCTAGATGAAGATGTCCCTGCTTATTGCAGGGTGTTTGGACTAGGTGACCTTTAAAGATCCCTTCCAACCCAAACTATTCTATGATTCTATGATTCACCATGCATTTTTTTTTTTTTAAATAGTATGTTGCTCTGGTGCTATTTCATGATGCAGAGCCTCAGAGCCAAAAGGACACATAAACAAATGTGTGTTAGGAGTGGCTGGGGGCGATGGGGCAAGCGCGGGCAATTTTTCATAGGCGAAAAGCAAGCATTCCCTCCTCAACATGCAATTCACTGCAGTGCAGAGGGCCAGCACAAAACTTAGACATCATGTCAGCCCCACTTTAAAGGTCATTTATTGTGGAAATAGTTCTTGTGCTGGTTCTCTGAACAGGGATGAATATTAGTCTTGGTGCAGAGCATTGCTCGCAGGAGGCCCAGCTTAGAAAAATTCAACATTGTTTTTTTATGAGCCTCCTCTGTGCAATTCTTTTCACTCCCCTCATAAGAATTATTTGTATAGTCTTATTTTAAGTAAGAGAAATTTCATTCTCCCTGTCTTCCCCCTCCCTCCTTCCTCAACACTGTTTCTTCAGAGTTTGCCAACATTAAGAAAGGGATAAAGCCTTTGAAAGCCTTGCTAGGACTCTCAGTCCACCATCTTGTCTTTGCTGCCTGAAGAGCACAGGACACTGAAGATTTTGCCACAATACCATCTGGTTCCTGGGTGTAGCCTTAAGAAAATCGTTCTACTTCTGACATATGGCAAAAGCTCCTGCAAAGTACTTTATTGCACCTTGTTTTCCTGGATGTTATCCATCCGTCCATCCATCCACCCACCCATCCATCCAGCTCTCCCTCCCTTCCTCCTTTCCTCCCTCCCTCCCTCCCTCTCTCGTTTGTGATTCTCCTCACTCTGCTAGCAACAAGTTCTTCTCCAGGCTTACCCCTCAAAAGCCTTTTTATTCTTGTGGTCTTTTGGGAGGGGGAGAAAACCATGAGGGTAAGAAGGCTGGGGACTAGCCTTTGCATAAGTAAGTATTAATTAAAATAGGGCCAATGATCATCTTGTCTCATGCAAAACCATAAACCCTTCCCCCAGTTTTCCGAGACTGAAAGGATGCTAAAACCTTAAGTCTTCAAAGGAGGTCTCCCCATGAGTGTCCATGAATCCTGCTTACCCAATTCCTTAGGTCCCTCTGAACACCTCTTCAGTTCTTCACTATTGTCTACATGTAACTATTAAACGGAGCTTTGCAAGAGTGAGGAAAGTGTGGAGATTTCAATAACTCGATGAGCAAAGGAAGCAAGTATTATGCAAACAGCCTCAGCTTGCTCACAGCCTTAGGCATCGCCATCTGTGTCTGCTAGGCAAGAGGACGCCAGACAGAGCACTGGTGGTGTCTCTCACTTATCAAAAAGTTGACATGGGATCTTTAATTATGAAAGAAGTAACCAGAAGCCTCTTGGGTTATGACTCGCATGGGATCCTTCACAGAAAGAAAATAAATGTATTTGTTAATGAATTATTCCTAAAGAGGAAACAAACTAAAGGATTCCTGGATGGTTATTTTCCAGAAATTATGTCAGACCTCATTAGTTGCATAATTAGTTGCCTAATTACCTAACTAGTTAACTGTTAGTGACCTTTTCTAACTTGTGGTGACAAATGCATGCATGCATGTTTCACAGGAGAGGTCCCACAGTGCTTTACAGACTCCAGCTCTGACACGGTGAGTTCTGGGACACAGCTTAGCAATAGTGACACTGCCCTGCAATGCTATGTGATAAGTGGAGGTTTACATAAAGCAACAAGGAGAGCTTTGGGAGCTGCTCTTCAAGTGCCCTTCAAGGTCTTTGAGCAACAACAAGGCTGTTCTGAACACAGGTTGCCTGCTTTGTCCCCAGTTTCACATGACTTCACAGATGGCACTCATGAACATCAAAACAGGACTAGCACCTACAACCAGGGCAGTCAAAATGGGAGGTCACTTTTGAGGAGCTGAGAACAACGATGCTTGCCCAATTAACCCAGGTGCACAAGGGACAGCAAAACCAAGACCAAAGGCACTACCCAGCTGGTGCCATCATTAGTGGCACGCTGCAGGACAGGTGCTGAAGCTGAGCACTAGTTACGATGGTTTTAAGTGCATGGAAGAAAATTATGTAGGCAGAGTGTTACCATGAGGTAAACAACACCTTTATGTGAAAAAGTAGAATACTGACGCCTTGAAAGCTTTTTTGGTGACTAATGAGTGTTTCAGTTGTGACTCTGGTGGAATCACGCAAAAAGATGCCACCGTCCATGGGAGGAAGGAAAACTGATACTAAAAGTGGTGGTGTGGGCAGTGGCGGTCGATGAAGGAAGAGAGAACAAGTAGTCCAGAAGAAAGGTAATGTTGGGTAGCAGGAGAAGCCAAAGTCACTGGAAAAAAACCCAAACCTTGAATAAGTCAACATGGTGAAAATGCAATGACATGGATATGCCACCTCTGGAAAAAAAGTCTAGTCCTACTCAATTTTTCCTAGTCCAGGCAAGTTAGCTCTGCTGAGATGCAGAATATATTAGCACAGGTACAGCTTTGAGCAAAACCACTGTTTCTGGTGCCCTTGCTAACTTGGTATTTTGGCATGGCGTCATGGCATACAGACATACGCAGAGATGCCACGGTAGAGTGAACCCCGTCTTAGTGCAGACCTTGGTGCAGGAATGAAAAAAAAGAAAGTCTTTGGGCTTTTCCTTGATGTGAGTTCAGGCAGTCCTTGGAGCATGTGGGGATTGTTTAAAAGCTGCCCTAATTTGGCTGTACTTTTCCAACTTTTGATGGCTCCACTTTCTCCAGACTGTGTTTCCTCCCTCCTCCTTCCCCAGCCTTCCCCCAGGGCACTTAGGGTTGCCTTATGCCACCATGACATCTGTGGGACAAGGCAAAGATGCAGCTGGCAACGTGGGGAATGAAACCTCTGAATCACCTATGCAAAAACCAGATTTTTTTCCCCAACAAAATCCAGGGAATGTGCAGAAGGTAGGGAGGGGGATCTGTGCATTTCACCCTGATTTATTGAAGTCGGCTGGCTCAAACAGTGACTGTTTCAAAGCAGAACGTTTTAAGCTTGGGAAAGGGCCAGTTATCCTCACAACAGTCACTCCAACAAATAAGCAAAATGGGAGATAGAAACTGGTAGGCAGACTAACAAGCACATGCACCCCAGTACACAGAGAGCAACGAGCAGACTTCTGATCTTCCAACTTCTGATTTCTGAAGAAATATTTCTAAGGGACATGGATGCTGTTCATACATGACTGCATGCAAAAGCGGAGCACTTCTAAGCACAGGCAGCACGAACCATCACCATGGAAAGGACCAAGATGGGGTAAAGCTGAGGCAATGAAGAGGCAAGAGTACAGACGTCCAAGGGACACATGCCTGTACATACAGCATAGGCAAGAAAAGAGGAAGAAATTGGGAGCATTTAAAGTTAATTAGACATTTGTAGCTCACAAGCAATACAAAGAATTGCAATGCAGAGGTGACTGCTGATGGTGCAGTGTGGAGCCTGGATGGGCCCTAAAGGAGCTGCTATCCCTTTTTCCAGAGACAGCATATACACCCTATTTATATCAATCTTTTGCTTTTTTTCTTTAACACAGTTCTTTAACAATGAAATAAAAACCCGTGACATGAACTTCCTTTTATCTCTCCGTAGGACTTTCCCATGCAAATGTCTTTGTTTTTCCCTGGGAGAATTGCTTTTTCCCTGGGAACTGTACTTCAGCCAAAATAGCCCCTTTAATGCAGAATTTTAGCACTGGATATTCAGATGACTCAACAGAAAAGGCCAGATTGCTCAATCCTGCCCTGCAATCTTCCATCCACTCATAAATACAGCACATTCCCATCTGTGCACTGCTCTCATTGTGATCTTGCTAATTTTTCCTGTTCTTTTTTGGTGTGAGTACAACTCGGTGCAGGTGTCCAGGTTGGGATAATGAAGATGCAGGTAACAAAGACTTGGGAAAGTCTGCATGAGACAGAAAAAAGAAAATACAATATTTTAGTTACAACAAGGTTAAGTGAAGCATTCATATAATGTGTTGGACCAGGAAACATATTTTTGTCTCACCCAGCATTATTTCTCTTGGAAAACCAATGCTTTACAAAAGGTTTTCAATGGATTGGGGGGCAAAGGATCCTCTGCAGTTTCTTAATGTTTGAAATCCATTCCTGAGTACTTTTTTCCCTAATTAAAGGTCACCTGCTGGTTCGAGAACAACTGCTAATGAAGAATTTAATTATCCAGATGACAGCTATAAAATCCTACTCCTGTGCTTGAATATATTAAAGCAACAAGGCCCAGATTTTCAAATATGTGCTTGTAACCAAGTATTTTGACCAAAAACTCACTCTGAAGAGTGTGTACGTGCGATTCACATTTGCATACACAATGGGAGATTACACATGCCCATATTAAAGATGCAAATCTGTGAGGAGGTTTGCATGTGCTTACTTGACCATTTGAACCAAACCCACCTTTCTTGTCTGTTCTTTCATTCAGGGTGGGGGAGGGATGGTTAAATTATTCCTCGAGGATAAATCATTTCGCATTATTAACTCTTCTTAACAACAAAGCTGCATAAATTAAATGTAAGATTATCTGCTGTGTCCTCAGTGGAATGATTAGGAGGGAATCTACAGGAAAGAAATGTGATCAAATGATTTGAAGACTTGCTAAATGGAATGCAAAGCCTCATCTTGCATTCTTAACAAGCTCAAATGTAGACCTGCCTTCTAATGAGCAAACCCTGCTTGGCATATCTGTGCAACCCCCAGAGCAATATTGTAAAGAAAATGGCTCATGGTTCATTTTCTCTACTGAGTCAGGTTTTTGCTTTTATTGATGCTTTTGACCAGCTGCTCCCATTACCTTTACCTGTGGTGGCAATTTTCATGATGCGGCCTTTAGTCCACCAAGCCGAAGAGTCCCCATTTCTCACTTCCCATCACAACACCAGATATGTGTTTCTTGGGGAGGTCAGGCATGGGTTCCCCACAAGGTACACGCCTGATGGAATGATGCTTCTATCAAGCAGATGAAGAAGTTGTTTATCGTGTCCTCAAAGGCAGCAAATTCACTGCCAGCACAGTTTCTTTATGTCACTCTGATGATGGCACCATAAGGCAAAGACAGCCGTAACTCTTTAACTGGGTACTTTCTGAAGCTTGATGGAGGCTGAAATGCAAGGGCCACGTAAGGGTGTGGAGGAAAACGAGAAGGTATTACAATATTGTTGACTGTTAGATGTTCTTTGGAGTGAGCCAGCAATGGGCTCCAAGTTAGAACAACTCCAGGGTTTCTCCTGTAAGTCAGAGCTAGGCTTTCACTCGGTTTTCCTTGTGATCAGTGGCCTGTCTCTCCTACACACACGTGCACACATGTGCGCACACAGACACACACTTATTTGTCTGAACAAAAGAGTCAATAAAACAGAGCTCCAAGCCCCGGCTATAAAAAAGAGGGAAAGAAAATTAGAGTGCATCACAGAAGAAGAGCCATTTGTATATATTAAAAAGGAGAAAAATGCCTGTCAAAGTTCTGTAAATGGTTTATATCTTATTTCATAAGAAATGTGAATTAATAGAAGAGATTGGTTAAAATAAAGACAGGTCAGTGCTGCTAAATTATTTGTTTAAGAGGTTTCAAACATACCTTTCTGTGCTTTGTTAACTCTCCAGGAGACTACAGGAGGGTTTTCTTTGCAGAGTCTCTCATCAGCTGAGTTTCATCTGTAGGTCACGGTGACCCGACTGTGGAGGCTGTGCCACATAAATGGAGCTCTCCAGATAAGCAGTAACATTTATTGCATACTTCGTCAGCATATCTCTGGCTGTACACTTGTTCTCAAGGCACTTTGTTTTGACATTGGTTTTATTAAAATAGATTTCAGAAAGGGAAATGTAAAATAATTTAAAGATTACACACATAAACATGTTGTTCAGTGCTGAGAAAATCCACACCAAACACTAGCAGGCTTTTTTTACATTACAAGCATGAATAAAATGTATCTTGCATTTTTTTTATTATATTACTTTCTTCAAAGAAAAAATGTTGCTTTAAAAAATTGCTATAAAAGAACTAATGTCCCACAAAGGGAAAGATACAGGTCCTACGATGCCCCTTACAATTTGGAAGATGCTTAAAATTAAAATGCAAAGAATAGTGAAAGCCAAGGAGATCTGAGGAGTACAAGGAGGTTCTTGTCTTGGCAACCACACGGTCAGCTTCCCAGCTTTGGAGCTACTGCCACAGTCTGAGCTGCCACTGGAGCTCCTGCACAGCACCTGTGGGCAGGATGACATGTGCCTGAAGCGTTTCTGTGCTGCCCTCCCGCTAGGGACAAGGCAAGGTGTCTGGTTACGCAGGATCTGTTTGCTCTTCAAGTATCATCCATCCCTTGTCTCCTCTGGAGGAAGAGCCATGGGCTAGATGGCTTCATCCCTTGGGCCCTGGTCTGACTGGCTACAAGACACAACGCTGCAAGGTCTCTTTTCAGGGGTGTTTATTTGTAAAGCGTATTTAACTGGGTCCTGATTCTGCAAATATCTGGGCAACGGTTTTGCATGGAGAAGATGAGCTATACCAAGCTCACGTGCCTGACGTAGCTGTGAGAGGATTTACAAGACTGGCTTCTAGGCTATGCCTGTGCTTTCTTGAACTGCCAGGTCTCAGTCTTTGCAAATGGTCAGGGCCCAGGCAAAAAAGTGTGACACACTACAAGAATTTGCCCTATTTATCAACAAAAATGGGCTAGTATTTGCCAAAGAACACCCCTCATTTTTGGCCCAAGAATAGAATCAGAAGCCTTTTTTAAATGCAACTAGAATATTTGTCATTTTGGAACATCATCATTCAGACACTTCCATCGGGATGGGTTTTAATGGCTGCACACCAGTACACTGTATATGACAAAGCATTTGTGAAGAAATGATTCCTCTGAGTAGTCGGAAGAGCTTCCCAGAGATGAACTGTCTTTCCTATTTTGCTCTTTCATTCTTCCTTCTCCTGGACCTTGGAGGGAGTGTTACTTGTGTTGAGTAATGAAATTTCCCCCCCAAAACACACTATCTTTGATCTCCCCTGTTTTATGCACTAGGGAACTGATACTTCTGTCCCTGGCTAGGACTGAATGAATAATCATCTCCTGTAGTTATTCACATCAGGTTCACATGCTGAAATGTGAAGCTGATGACAGGGGAAATTATGGATAGAAGCATCAATTGCTACTGAAATTTTAGGAGTTGTAGGCAGGAAATATTCAAAGCTCATCACATTTAACCATGAAGACTCCAAAGATTTATAATCTTATGGGGCAAAACATTGAATTGTTTGTGAGGTGAGAATGAAGCCCAGACTCCTGTCCTGGTGTTTTCTTTATGCCCACGTACCCACACATAGACACGCAATCAGCATGATAAAACCCTACCCAACCCTAAATCTTTGGTGCGATTTGGAACAATTAACCCTCAAAAAGTTTGATATTCAAATCATGCAAAAAGTGTGTATACTCATTGAGATGTTATTCAAAACCTCTGTAAAATCAGGAAATCTTGATTAAGAGCTTTTTCTTTTTTGTTATTTCAATATATGCAGCGTATGGTTTCTTTCAGGTCTTTAAATCTGGACCATCATCTGATAATGTGCACATGAAGGATTTTTTCAGAAGGGAAGGGGAAAGAGAACTTGTAGGATTTCACAAAAACTTTTGTTCAGGATTTCAAAAGCCATACTGGATCCGTTGTCCTTTACATAACCCAGACAGTGCAATGCACTAATACTGCTGTATGACAAATCTGCCCCAGGTATCATGTTAAAGCAGCCTGTTGGCCCATGTTGGCATACCCGAGGGGTCCAGCCACACAAAAGTGATTTCAACCCAACTTTGTGAGACCAACTTGAGAAAACACCCTCCTTATTATGAAGGGTTTCTCCTGCTTTGTTCTTGCTCTTTCTCATCTTGAAAACAAATCCCAAACCAAACTCCTTGATCCAAACTCAGATGAAATCTGGTTCTCTGAGCCTGCCGGTCTAGATCAACACAAATCCTACACAAAGTGACACTTTTGTGCAGAGTAAGGCAGGTCCATGCAGTGTGGAACAGCTAACACCAGCCTAGCTGGAGATGCCTTCTGCCTCTCTGCTGTGGTGAACAGAAATGGAAACACCACAAGATATTCTTATTCCTAGTAAGTCTGTGCTGAAGGAGGGCTTTAAGTTGGCCTTCTGTCTCTTGTAACCCCAGGAGATATGATTAATGAAAAGAGCTAATTATCTGTCATTGTCATAACGCACTTCACAGACAAAAAAATTAATTCTACATATTTTTTTCTTTCAACTGTATGTAACCGTGACTTAATTCTCAGTAAGCAGCTAACATCTTCCTAGAGTGAAGGGAATCCTTGCCTGTATGGTGGGAGATACCAGTTCATAATCTCATTTATTTCTTGAGAGAATTCTACAAGGACACTTTGGCACATACTGAAGTTTTGTTCTTTGTCCTTCAAGAATGGATGAAGATGATGTGTCATCTGTGATGGCTGTTCATTGAACAAAAATAGCAAAGTGGAAATAAAAATGTTTTCCCATAAAAAATAAGTTTACATGCTATGCTGAAGTCATTATTCAAATTCACAGTTGAAAGTGATTATCACACTGCCTCAGACACAAATTCATGCAAGCATTTCAGTTCAAGTGATTCATAGGAACCAATGAATAAATAGTCCCATCACTGTTTCTTGATGCAGGAGGGCAATGGCCATTTCTTGTGTGGAAATTATGAGCAGATGAGAAGGTCTCTGTTCTGTAAATCTGGGCTTGCATTTCACAGCAACCAAACTTGCTCAACAGAATGAAGAAATCCCTGCGGAAAGTCTTTGTGAAAATGGCATAGAGGAAAGGGTTAGCACAGGAATTGATGGGGTAAAACAAAACCAGAAGGATCTTGGATTTGGACACTGTGATGAGAGGAACCTTGAGTGAGGCTGATATTGCAAAAAATGATATTGGTGCCATGCAGAGGAAGTCTGTGAAGATCAGTATGGCCATGCGCTTGGCAATCTTGGTGTCACTGTTTGAAGAGATGACGTTAGGGTTTCTCACAGTAAAGTAGATGCAGATGTAGCAGGCACATATGATCACGAATGCTAGTACATTCAGCACTAAAAGAAACATGACATAAGCCTGAGAAAACGGTGTTTCTATATCCATAGGCAAACAGATGCTGACCTTCATGTAGCTGCTGACTCCAAATATGGGAAGAAGTGCCACCGTGAAAGCAAACATCCAACCAAAAATCATTATAATCACAGCATGACGAAATCGAACCTTGCGGTCTAGTTGCATAGCATAGGTGATGGTATGCCACCTTTCCAGAGTTATCACAGTCAGCGTGTAGACTGAGAGTTCACTTGCAAACACTGTAAAAAATCCTGCAGCATTGCATCCTGCCCCAGTTTGCCAGTCTATGGCATAGTTGTAGTACTGACTTTTGGTCTGGATATCTACAGATGCAATAAATAACAGATAGATGCCTATGCAGAGATCTGCAAATGCAAGATTGCACATTAGAAAACGAGGCACGGTGAATTTGTATTGACTGCTTATTAAAATAATGAGGACAACAATGTTCCCAGTGATAGCTAAAATGTTGATAAACCATATCAGGACTCTCAGAATGTTGTATCCCATGATGTCTTCACATGGATTGAAAGCATCAGGTTTAGGTGAGCAAGCTACGTTAACTACTTCATTGCATAAACCATAGTCAAATTCATTATCTGCTGGGTCAAATCCTATGCCATAGTTGGAAATATAATCTTCAGCTGCAGATCGCCTATGTATCTTATCGCCAGGCTGCTCATCAAGGTCTTGCTTGGCCTGAGATATGCTACATATCGGATGTAATTCAGTGCTGAAATTGTAAAAAGAGTAGAGTTGGAAACTAAGAGACAGAGCACGAGGCATACAACAAACATGAAATCATCCAGTTTCCATTAACAGCTCAGTTTTTCTGGTTAGCTGATTATATAGACTACCGTGGAGCTTGAAATTAATAGCCTGGCTGGTCCCTATTTATAAAATATTACATGAAAATGTAAATTATTTGGAAACATCATAAAATGTAAGGGAAAGGGAAGTCTGATGTTTGCTTTACTAGCAATCATGACGCAGCTATCCACCTGGACAGGCGCATTCTGTAAGAAGCCGTCCTTATTTCAATCGAATTTCTCACATAACCTGTCATTGATAAGCTGATTCTTGCATGGGGGAAACACGTGATGATGTAAGATTGAACTTTGAAGAATGAGTCAATTCAGCTGTGCCCATAAGGAGTCCGTATAATCACAATAATGCTACTATCCTTTAGTATTACTCTCAAATTCCCTTTTTCCTAAAGTTTTTGGCCGTCAGTGTGCCACGTTCAATGTTGTAACCCCTTCAGGGCACTGAACAACTCCAGTTTGTGCCTTTCATTTTGAGTATCTCATATCATATTGGTAACTGGCCATTAACACAAATAAGTAGCATAAGTTCATGTAGCCTTCCAGATAATGTCTAGAAGCCAGATGCCAACACCGATACAAACACAAGACATGGTAGAACATTTTGCTTAAAAAATGTTTTTCAAAGAAAATGAATTTGAAACAAAAAGAAGTGAAGCAAAGCCAAGCCAAGCCAAACCAAATGAAACCACACCACACCAAACCAACCCAACATTTCTGTAGAAACTTCTGTAGTTGCTTTTGTTTCTGTCAGAAAGTCTTTTTTAAACATTTTGCATATTTTAGAAAAGGTAGATAAAGGAAATAATAAAGGAAAAGAGTTTCAGGAAAAAATACCTTTGAAGGTAAAAAAAGTATTTTTTGACAGTTTTGTGTTTGGCTTTATTTCCTAGAGGATTAACTCTATGCCCTTCTTCTCCATGCCTAGACCAAAGGAAGAAACAAATGTTTTGGCTGAGATGATAGAAAGATGATCAGCTCCGTCTAGCTAAGAAATATCAAGGCGTGTTAACAAGAAATAAAGGGTCAGACTTTATCAACTGCTTCTCCTAGGCCGCCTTTGAAGTTTGGTGTCCCATGAACTTGCATCCATAGCTTTGCGTAAAATGGATCCAGACCTAATCTGAGTCAGGGAATAAAACAGCTGACAATGTGTTGCAAAACCAACACAGTTCAGCTCTGCCTACTTTCACCTACAGCCTAGACAGCAATTTAGGCGTATGATTTCTAGGACAGGACCCCAGCTTATCTTCCACCCTGACTTGCACTACAGCTGAGAGAAGAGCTTTCTAGGCAGGTTAGGCTGAAATTGTTAAACAATGGGTAGCAGCTTAAAAGGGAGAATTATTTTTTGTAACCTACTTTTACCCTTTGACTTTGTGCACTCACTACATTTTCCAAAAAATCGAGTTTAAAAGGTCTGCAAGAAAGGAAAACTAATGAAGGCCCAGCACCAGAAGGTGAGGGACATTTCCTATGAGGTTCTGAGCATCCTCTACTATTATCAATATTTTTTATCTTGCCTGTCAACTGAGGCAGAAAACTGATTTTCTGTGAGGTCAAGTATGCACTATGGAGGTCACAATAGCAATAACAAGGCATTACATTTTGCTCCCCTGTGTTCTGCTCGCATAAGGATGACTGAGGGGTCCAGTGTACTGATCAATATATCAACAGTTCTCTAGCTGAAAGGGAATATATGCTTCCAAGAAGCAATAACGGGAGAGAAAGTCCCTCAGTTTTGAGTGCAACAGGCACTTGAGGGTCCTGGAAGCTACTGCAATTGGTGGTTCCTCGTAAATGAACTCAGGGAAATGCTTTTATCCAGTCATTTCTCAGCTATGAGTTAAAAATAAACCTTTTCCCAAATTATGGAGGCACTGCCTGGAGCTAAATCTGTCCCCTGATAAGACTGCTATGTAAAGCCAATTAAATATTTCTCATTATTACAGTTTATTCATTCTTGAATTATTTTACAGCCAGCGGTCCCAAATAAAATCAGGTTCCCACAGAGTTAGCTGCTCTGTTTGCTCCAATGGGTGGCGAGGAGTCTCCTGGCTGGTTACCTGTACTGTGAGCAGATAAGATGGGCAGTTGCAAACTCCAGAGGGAAAGAAGAGCCATCGTCTGGTACTGACTGCTTACTGGTTCTTTCCCGTGGGATATTTGCCCTTTGGGCTGTACAGTGCATTCAGAGCAACAAGTTAAAACATTTTTTGACAAGGGATGCTTGCTTCCTTTTGAGACAGTAGGTATCGTAACACAGTTCATTTATTCAGTCTATTTGTAACCCTCTCTTACTGTTTAACATTGCTTTGCTCAAGTAAACCCTCTGAAAAACAAACTAGAGAAAGGACAACTTAAAGAATAACATTAAAATTGGTAGAGTGCTCCAACAAAAACAGACAAAAGTGACTATCTTTGTACAAGTGGTTATTTTACGTGCTTCATCCGGATCCAGTGACAGCAGGATCTTGTGTGCTGAGAAACATGCTCAACAGAATAAACAGTCCCGACCTAGGTTCTGTATTAAGTCCTATCTCAAACCAATCATCCTCACTGAAAAGTGACATCAAGTGAGTTGTGAGCAACTGATATTATGTTCTCATGAGATGAGGCCCAAACACAACTCCTGATGCTGCCACGTTTTTTAAAAAAATAGGATTTCAAGTGACAGCTCCTCCAAAGAATAGTGATCAAGTGTAAGGACAGAGTCATATCAATGTCATTCTTTTAGGCAGAAGGTGATCTTTATGTCAAAGAAAGCCAAAAGCTTGCTGAAGTTCATAATGGTCTATGTCAAGTTGAGGGTTTTAACATCCAGCCTCTGCCCTGTCCACACTTCAAGGATATTATTTTGCAGTCACAGAAAAACGTGAGGGGAATCCAACATACTGCACCGGGCTTGTCCTAAGAAAGCTGTTTACCTTCTGTTAGCATCACAATATTCCAGTGTGATAAATCTACAGATCAATATCATATAATCCTTCTTGGAATGGGAAAAAAAGAAATCAAAATTGCCTACGTTTTAATTTGTGTCTCAGACTGGAGGAGCTGTGCTTGATGTGACATCCTCCAAAATTTAGAAAGCACTGCCACTGTAACAGGTTTAAGCTTTCTGTTATCACAACAAAGCCTGTTTGCCGGTGCAGACAGATTTGGGAGAGGTGATTGAGCATGATCCACTATGGCAACTTATTTTATCTAAGGTTCTCGAGTGCTGCAGAAGTCTCAAAGAGGGGAAATCTTATATAAATGGGGCAGCCAGAAAGGGGCCACACCGCCCATCTTAATTCCTTCCCAAATTTCCCATGTGAACACCAACTGCTGCTGTGATCCTTAGAAATGCACTTCTGGGGCTGACGAGGCATCCTTTTTATCCTCCCTGGACTACTTGGAAGTATTCTGAGACCCAAATGGCCATGGGAGAACGACGGTCTCCTGTGAAGGTGCACAGCAAGTCAGGTCACATCACGGTTCTCACCACCACAAGTAATGCCTACTGTACTGAACCAAGCACAGCTCTTACCAAAGAGATAATACACATCGTGTGATCAAGCACTGCAAACACTTAATGACTCTTAAACAACCCGAGCAGACTTCAGTGCACACACAGCTTGCGCCAGCTGTCAAGAAAAGTGCTTTGAAATGAAAGCAGGTGTAGCTACTGTACGTGTGACTAATCTTTGCTGAGGTGTATGGTAATACCTTCAGTATTCAAACTGTACTAAAATGCATCAGTTTTCTCTTTTTAAGCTGGAGAGAGGATTTCCGTCTCCCACCAATTTCAGTACAAGACACATGACTGTGTGAAAGAAATTACCGTTTTTGATTATGTTTTAAAGCAGTTAACAGGAAGGGTTGATCTAAATAATTGGTTCTAATAATTTTGCATTTACGTTTAATATTTTTTAAAAGATACATCTGGTAACTATTAAAAACATATATAAATATATTCAACTTTGTTTTGTTGACCAGGGTGATATAGTTCATGTGCACATTTATTCAAGTAACCATACATCATATAAAGAAGAGCATCTCCAACTTGCATACTATTTCTCACCATTGCATTACACATGATACTATAGGGGACTGTGAAGTCGTGACCAGACTTGCTCCAGAAGCAGCCCCACTGCCACGTAGTACTCCAGCCCAGGTCGCTGACCATCCGCACTTGGGTTACGTGAGTTCTGCACAGTTCACTGGTATTTCTTTGCAAAATTGCACTCGCCCAGGCTGTGGGAAGGGCTATCAGTGTCCTCCTTGGCTTCTTACCTGCCAGGGCAGAGGCTTCGAAAAGTGGTGTTGTACTAAGGGGGAAGCAAGTGCTGTGGGCTTCAATTCCCTTGGGCAAGCGTGACATAGAATCATAGAATCATAGAATCATTTAGGTTGGAAAAGACCTTTAAGATCATTGGGTCCAACCATAAACCTAACACTGCCAAGTCCACCACTAAACCACGTCCCTAAGCGCCATGTCTACATGTCTTTTAAATACCTCCAGGGATGGTGACTCAACCACTTCCCTGGGCAGCCAGTTCAAATGCTTGATAACCCTTTCACATGGAAGCTATTTAAAGCCCAAGTGAGGGGACTAGATACGGAGAGCTTACCAAAAGGTCAGGACCATTTCCTCCTGTAGCTTTCCTTCAATAGTAACTCTTATTCTGTTTTTGAAAAGTCCAGTTGCCTAATTTAAGGGGTGGATTCTGGGATTCGGGTCCTGATTTGGCCTAAGCAGCCCAGAAGCCAAGTACCTTCAAAAATATGAATCATAGTGATAACAAGGTCCCTTTGCAGATTCAGGACTAAACATGGTTCCATTGGACTCTTCGGCAAATGCCGCTTTGCCACCAGTGCTGGAAGGACCGGACCCATTTCTACGCAACAAGCTACCAAGCACTATGCCTGCATAAGCCTGTAGAAGTATGTGAAAATGTCTTCTGCTGATAAACTGTCCTAGCAAAAAGTTTAGCATCAAAAATGGGCAATGGGGGATGTATTCTGTCAGATACTTCCCTTATCACTGCAGTCTCCACTATCAGACTTGCATTCTTTACACAGGTAGTTTTGCAAACACACGTAGGTGATATTTATTAGCTATAAGCACAAGCAAGATCAGTTATCTTTCATTGCCTTGTGACAATACAATGCTAAAAGTAAAATAAATGGCTATTATAAGAATTAAAATAGAAGCTACTAATAGTTTATGCTTTCTCTGCACGGTTTTACTTTTCTTTGAAGCTTTAGGCAACTTCTGAAGACAATGTCTTGAATTGTAACAATGATCCACATTTTTTTTTCTGCCATGGAAAATTCCAAGTCTTTAAGGACATCCAGCAAAGGAAGAACTTCAGACAATAGCGGGGGTTTCCGTAGGTACCAGTTTCTTATGTTTTCCAGTGGCACAAATTCAGGAGGTTCATTAGCTAGTTAACGTGTACATTTAAAGCCTATCTGAGCAGCCAAAAATACTCAGTGAGAATCATTGATACTTGAAGTCTCACTGCAACTTGCTAATGGAAAATTAAAATAAGCAAGGAAATTACTTTGGGACTCTAAAAAGACACCCCACCCTCCCACCCCGCTCTGTTGATTCGGGTATAAAGGGTCTGATCTAGGTTAGCCATTTCAGAAATCACATCCAAAAATGTTGTGTATGTAGACTCAACAGATAACATATCTGTGGCATTCGGTTGGGCAATGTTCCAACATCAGTGTGGCTTTCTGAGAGAAGAGTTTAAGATCATTCAGTGTTCCTGTTACCCTCCTGAATTGATGGCCATGTATTGAACAACTTCTCTGCAAACACAGCTTTCCCTCCACCTACCTCCTGAAAAGTTATCAAACTTTTCCTGTTGAACGCCTTTAGTGTGGCTCCAGGCTGATTGAGGACGGCAGGTCCCAATGAAAGGTGGACCTATGACAGGTGGGGGGCTAGAGCCGCAGCTAGGGAAAATGCTGATGCTAACACAGCTATCAAAATTTATTACCCCCCTGGAATGGAGAGGCAGTGCACTGTGTAGCATGCATAAAAATCTATGTATTGTATATTTATTTCTATCCATTTACTTACCTGCACTGAAAAGACCTTTCCTATCCAGATTTTGAGGAAGTTTGTTTAATTCACTATCAACTGCTGAGAAGCACCAAAAAGAAAAACAAATGAAATCACTTACTTTTGCCTTTTCCAGTTTGTAAATGCACAGCAATGGCTAGGATAGGTGAAGTTTGCCTCAATCAAAGATCTAAATTTGCTTAGATCGGGAAGCTTTTTTAAATTGTATGTAGACCTTGCTCTTAGCTTCTTAATGAGTTCTAATCCATGACTTGGCAGGAAACTGATTCTTGTCCTTGAAATATCCCTTCAAGAAAACATATGAAAATCTTGGTAAAAAGCAAATTTCCTTCTGCTTGACAGTGGATATGTGTTTTTGACTGCCCTACTCATTCTCAGAGTAGTGATTGGAAAGAGATCAGCTGGAAATCCATGCTGAAAACAGGATCCAGGGACAAATTAGGTGTTCCTCCAGGAAACCTGAACTAATATTGCAAACAACAACCAAGTGATGTTAGTCTGGTTTGAGAAAAAAGAAAAAAATTCCCCAAACCCTCTGAGTAAGAATTAACAAGGACATAAACCATTAGTGCCATATGATTCTGGGTTTAGTAAATACCCAGTAAATGCACCAATGACCCCAGAATACTGTTACAGGATAAAAAAGGCTTATGAAATCACGACAGAAGTTTGTTACATGAACATCATGGGAAGGCTGCTGTGGAAAAGGCAATAAACACAAAGAGAGAAGCTCACAGGGGGGTAACAGATGTGAGGAGAGGTTGGGGATATCAAGGTCTTGTACTCATTAGGAAGAAAAAGAGATTAAAGAGACACAGGGGCGACATGGTTCAAATTGTGAGGAACAAAAATAACAAAACATTTCCAGAGGTTTAAAAAACAAAGAGAGCAGACTGAAGTGAAGAAAGGGGCAAGATTACAGGAGGTTAGGAGAGATGTATTTATGTGGAAGGCAATTATTTTGTGGGACAGGCTATCAAAGGCAGCGATGGAAGCAGCAGCTACCAATGTAGTAAAGAAAGCATTAGTGAGGCTTTTAGAAGGAAAAACATTGTGCACACACTAAATCTTGACTTGTGCCACACAGGTGGGGAAAGGGAAGAAGGACCAAGGGTGCTCCATCTCCACGCTAAGAGATACTTGGGAACCCATCCCCATGGCTCCAGGGTGTAACAGCTGGGGCAAAACGTCCTCACATCTCCCTCAATAGTGCACAAACTGTGTCCCTCAGCTCATGACAGCAAACTCCTTTCTCTTAGAGAAACAGTAAAATGGGCGATGCAAAATCACCCTGTCCTCCCTTAGCCCATGTGCTCTTATGGTGTGAGACTGATCCAGGGTGCAGTGTTTGCTGAGGCTGCTCTCTCCTTTATTCTCTGACAAAAGAAAGGAATTTTTCCTAATCGAGGAATTGGTCTGACAATATTTGTGTTACCCAATATGCACAGATTGTTTTTATTATCATATTAATGCAGAGAATGGTGCCACATGAGGCGGAGACCAGGTTTTAGCAGCATGTAAAAAACTTTAGACAGTTGCTATGTACCATACACACATTTGCACGTCTGTTCTCCATTCTAAGAAGCAAAATTAATACCAGGAAATGGCTCTGTTTGAACGCATGGTCTTTAGCTCAGGGTGGCCAAGTCTAACAAATTCATATGCAGCTAATAAAGCAGTTAGTGGTGGCAGGTAAAGATGATCTTTGTGTCCATGCTGTGCCCACAGCTGGAGGCTTTGCATCCAGTCTCTGAGGTTACAGAGAACCTTCAACAACCGGACCATGAATTGCGGCAGCAGAGGATCAAACACATACCCCACTCTGCTACCCTGATCTGGGGCCATGACTTCTACTGGAAGGGTGAGATGGACCTGTGGAGTCAGAAATACTTTGAACTTCTGCAGATCAGGCTGAGAGAAGCCATGTGGCAGTCCTGTGGTTGTTCTGGGACTGACCTGTTTCTCACAGGAGCTAAAAGCTGCAGCTGAAGAGAAATTTTAGGCTATTGATTTCTGACTTAGACACCTGAAGAGGTAATTAGGTTGCAACAAGCAACCTCAATTGTTTCATGGACTGACTATTGCCCTTAGTATGCTGCCTAATGAAAACTGTCACCTAGAGTATGTGCTTATAACTCAACAACTAAACAGCAGTTTTCTGCCTAAATCCACAGACATCATCACTCATGGCATCATTAAGAGCCTATGAAACTTGACAAGGGCTCATAATTCTGAACAAGAGCATGGAAAATGATTTCTTTGGCTTGTTAGCTAAAAACCTTTACTGAGTCCAAACTGTTATTACACTGGGTGGAAATAACAAGTAAATATAAATAGGAATATCACCTAGACTTAAAAATAGCTAAAATGTTACCCGGTCTCTGGGCATCTCTAAATAATTTCATAAATATTAAATATTTTTCCATGAAAATATTTTCTTCTTCTTTTAAAAATCCTTCTTTTTATGCTCATTATTGCACATAAACAGAAGCGAGTTAGGGAAAGTGCTTTGCACACTACTGCAGGGTTTGTTGGTATGTCTGTCAGGGATAGTTATCGATACACCACTGACAGACCCCCAAACAGCAAACACAGATATTGTGCAGGTGGTTTAGTAACTACTCCACTGAGTTATCACGAGCAGACCTCAGTGCAGAGGTTCTTTGGGGTGTTCCTCTCTAGTTAGAGGCTTGATAAATTAAATAAGCATGATGAACAAGATGATAAATAAAGTGGCAGCAGGAAATCAAACCAGAATACATGTTCTTGTATTGTTGTTGCTTGGCTGCTAGTCATCAGCCTTGACAGCAGGCAGTGCAAGAACAGCAAAATGAATCTGACTTCTCTTCCAATCGCTTCCCTTTCCCACTGGGAGTCTCTGTTGGATTAGCAAAAATACTGACCAGCTGATGTGGTTTGAAAGGCACATCTAGAAATAGCAAGGAATGGCTGGTGGAGCAGAAATCAGAGAGGGGTAGACTGATTGGTGAGAAAAATTTTCTCTGTGCTTGTATCTAAACTGATCTCTGGCTGTGCTTCAGGGACTCAGCTGTCAAGCTGGGGATCTACCGGAGCTCTCCTGTGGCCCCCATATGTGGGTTTCCCATTGAAGAAAAATTGCAAGGATAGGATGGACCACAGCCATACCTTGCCCTGCATCTGAGTCAGGACGCAGCCAGAGAACTCCTAAGGACTTCACTAAAAACTGGTGTAAGCCACTATGGTTCTGCGAGCACCAGAAGATGATTAAATGAAACAATCTGGCTGAAAATTGAAGCTATGAAACTCCAAGTTGGAAATAAGTGTATTTCTGTATAGAAGGAAAGTGTAAAGGTGTGGGAGTAATTAGCCGTTTGATTTACGTGCCTACTGTCAGTGCTGAAATCCTTTAACTCAAAACTTGATGCCTTTCCAAAAGAGATATTCTAATTCAGCCAAGAGCTGTAAGCCTGCGAGAGGAATTGATTCGTGAAACTGTGAAGCCTGTACAAGGGCTAAGATTGGTGCTTTCTGACATTACTATTTGTGTTTGTGTTTCTTTCACATTATTTTAATATGCTGAATTATGAAATAGAAGTTGGCGTTAATTGACTGTAAAACACTAGTTCAGGAAGATCGAGAGTTAAAACATCCTGACATTCATTCTAATAAAACATTGCAGTCTGCAACACAGATTTGATTGCAACAACACTATCTGTCCCAGCAAAGATATGATTATGGGTCAATCATTTCCACAAGTGAAAGCACATTCCTGGTGTACACTACAGTGACAGATAAGTAAGAAGGCTCTTCTTTCATGATCTCAGTCAGGATAAAAAGGTAATTTCCCATCCATAGAATAGTGGATGTATTGGTAATGGAACAGAAAACTTCTTACACAAATAACTCGGTGTTAGAAATTGAACTATCAAATGAATCTGAACTACAGCCAAATCAATTTGATAAACCTCCAGAATATGATTGTATCAGCTACAGCTTGCAGAGAAAATGCATTTACTTTTCACTACAGGAAACAATGCTTTTCCAAAGAAACGTCAATGATATTACTGCTGAAAAGATGCTCCCCTGGCAGTCTTTTCCAAAGAAGGAAGACGCTTTGAGGGACTGCTGAAAGTGGAGTAGAATGCAGTAACTCATGCCATAGCTCTCTGTATCACAGGTGCACTGACCATCACAACGTGGAAAAAAGGCCTTCAGAAGAGCTCTGATCTGAACTCAAGGTTAACCAGACATTTTTTTCCCTCTTTTTTAGATTTCTAACCACTCTAACCATTGTGTAAAATCTTCCAACAGCTCCAATGCCCCCTTTTCACTCTTTCTGGGTGACTCCTAGCCCTCTCTGGACATCCAGGGTAGATGGGAAGAGAGAAAAGCTCTGACAAATTGGTAAGACAAAAAAAGACTCCCATGTCTCTGTTGCAGCTCTTACGTGTTGTGGCTTGTGCTCAGGAATACAAGCAGTTGTGCACACTCACAGGCATTTTCAGATGCCATGGCAAACCGTGGCTTGAGTTAATGGTGACTGAGATCCATGAGCATCCTACTGCTGAATTCTCTACTGCTGAGATCTCACCTTCCAGCTCATCACCCACCAAAGACATCCTGCTGTAACTGTGTGAGATATATCTCATACCTATCCCTACAGGGGATGGGACATCCCAATCCCTATCCCTGTAGGGTATGGATTTTATCTTTAGAATTAAGCTTCAGAGATGCAGGGGCAGATCTTCAGTGGTAAGCAACTCAGATTTAAGCACTGAGGACCCACTCTACCTATTCTTGATTTTGCTCAAACGAAAAACTCACAGCATTTTTCTCTGGAAAAAATCAAAGCACAACTACTCTCTTACAGAGCTTAATCAACTGTGGAGAGGAATCTGGATCTAAATCCCTGGATCCAAATACTCCCAAAAACTTGAGGACAAAGTGAAAACATGGATCTAGACTGAAATTTCAGATACGGCTTCCATTTTTTTATATTCAGAACTACCACTCCAGTTTTGAACTCCAAAATTTGTGAGATGTTGAAATCCAGACTGCCAGTCACATGTTCTCCTCTGTTCTTTTCTGGGGAGTTAATAACAAAAAAAAAATATTTGATTACTTACAAAACAACAGGCCCATTGGCTCCTTGGAAGACGTCATTTGGTAATTTTTCTAGGTTGTGATTATCACTTAGATTTCTGAAAAACACAACAATATTGATGCTAAAACAATCTGAGATAAAAAAAAATAGCTTGCAGCAGTTATTACCTTCTAATAATTGCTTTTCAGAATAGCAAACAACAGAAATAGTTACAGCTCATCCAGGTATGTTCCATTAAATGCATGGTTCTCAATTTCCCGAATCCCATTTTTATTCAGCCATCTGCAATAGAGGGAAAAAAAAAAAAGACTTGGGTTCTTATTCATGATTCATAACTAAAATATATGTAATTCCAATCAGTGAAAGGGATCTCAAACAAATAAAATTATTAAATGGATATTAAAATGATGAAATTTCTATGAATACTAGTTTGTAAGATCCCAATAGTTGGAGGAAGGCTTTGGAGAGTACAGACATGAATAGGGCAGATGAGCGCTACCATCAGCGGTGATAGCTGGAGTAAGTTTCTGAAGCAAGGGCAGAGCTCATGAAGATGCTGGTGCTGCTCACGGCTCCCCTGGGAAGGCTACAGTGGAGTCAGTGAGGCTGTTCCAGGTTAATCCCAGGAGGGGTGAGACCAGGACCTTTCCTGCTGGTGCTGTTGGTGCCACTTAGTTTTACTCTTTTCAAGATGCTTTTGAAACACTGGGCCACAGCTTAACCTTTGCCAGTTATTAGAAAATAAGACCACCGCCTGTGGTGCTCTCATGTCCTCAGCAGGGCAGGCAGAGGAGGGAGGCTGACCATCACCGAGCCAGGCAGGAGGGCAGGAGGGAGGTGGTGGTGGTGCCAAACTGCGCAGGAAGCGGCTGATTCCTCCTAGTCTGCTGCCTCGACAAATTATGCTCCCTGTCTGCCCTGCTGCCCCAGTCCCACCTCCCCGGGCTCCTTCCCCCAAGAGGAGACACAGGTAGTGAACCTGGGAATCGAAGCTCCTGGGGCTTTCCGCCAAGTTTTTACGGTCGTGCATTAACTAATTAACATTTAACGCCCTTCTCTCTCTTCCCTTCACGGTCCTAAAAATTTATATTTGGGTCAGTTATATTTATCATCTTTACAGTGCAATCTTTCATCTTGCTTTAAGCGTCACTGCAACTCACGCCCTCTCCAACAGGCAATGACAGGTCTGATTGATGGCAAAAATGGCTTGATTTAATTAAACTGTCAGCAAAACTGGACGTTTTGTTTCTAATTCACACTGAAAGCTGAGCATGCAAGTGACCCACTTATCTAAGGTCTGAGGTGGTGAGCTAAGGTCAGCATGAAAATCAGTTATGGGTCTGGCTGAAAGGATTACCCTTTTGACCATGACAAGCAGATGTACATAGTTCTGTGTCTATAATGTCTGTCAGGTCAGATCAGGAGAACTGTCACCATCCCCTTCACTTGCAAGCACCATTAGACATGAGTGAGCAGGCACAGATGAGAGACATGTCCCTGCTTATATCATTTAAAACATTTATTATATTACATTGATCTTACCCATTCGTAGCTGCCAGGCTAATATATATGCTTTTAATCACAGTGTTAGCACTTACTGTGTTCCCTCACTGAACACGATGCTAACGCAATGAGATACTAAGGTCGTAAAATCACAGTCACTGTTGCAATACAGGGTGGCCTATACACTCCTGTCACCTGGCTAATTGCATTCAAGCAGTGAAAAGGGAAACAAAAGTTTACCTAAATCCCAAGACCTCATTATACTTTACTTAGACAAGTTTCTATTGAGACAAATTCTCCCCTCACTTCAACAAGCATCCTTGCTAACTCTTAGGTTAGCAACAAGTGACAATGGAGGCAAAGATCCAGAGCTTGGACATACGGGCTTTTACTCACTATTTCACAGCTATAGCAGTATTTTAAAAACACACTTTAAAATTCACCTGGCGCAGGAGGCCACTGACCCTGAGGTACTATTTACACCCTATTTCAGGGCAAGAAAGCTCTATCTTAGGCTCTAAGCGGCATGCAGACCTGGAAGCAAGGTGAATTTCTTCCATAAATTTCTAGCACTTCTTTATCAAATATATCCACAGTTCCAGTCTGTGCAGAACCCATGCATAGTGTAAGATCAGATGCAACCCAAATTACTGGCTTAAACATGCTTGGAGCCTGCCACAGCTAAATCTGATAAAATTGGGTGTCCCCAGAATGTGGGGGTTCAATGGGTCCTGGGTGTTTTTAATGACATCTTGACGTGCCTGATTTCACAAAATGACGTTGCTGTAACAGTAACATTCTATTGCATTGCACAGTGACTTCGGTTTTGTATAGGAACTAGCAAATTTGGGTCGAAAATGAGGCAAGTTCATCATAGCACAAGGAAAGCCTAATCAGGGACTCTCAAAGAGCATATGCAGGGCCCCTTTCCCAAGGGAGAACTACAGCAGAATCATGACATCGTCTGACCAGGCGGGTGGTGGCCAGGCCTACTTGCACAGCTCTTGCTGCTCCTGCACACACCGGCAGGCATGGGGAGCCCATGGCAATGGGGCTATTGCAGAATGCAGGGTAAAGCATCTGGAAGAGGATACAATCCCCAACCAGGCCAATTTTGCTAGCAAACCAGCAGCCTTAAGTCCTCAGAGAAGACTTCAATACCCAGGCAGTAATCATATAAGCAATGGGACATCCTAGGGAGAGAGGGAAGCCAATTTCGTGCTGCTCAAGTGGCACAGAGAGGTCAAATCACAGTAAAAATCTGGGAAATTTATCTCGCCCCTTAGTAGTATTGTGGAAACAAATACAGTACTTGTTGCGCAGCGCTCTGAAAATACAAAGTCCCACCTGGGTAGCAAATATTATCATCACAGGAGAAACGATAAACCAGTATATTTAGGGTATCATAACTTGAACATATTTGAGAAAACTGTGTGTGTGTTTAAAACTTCAGGGAACTTGACATAGACAGAGTTTGTGCATAACTGATGGGGAAAAAGGAGAGATAACAGCTAAGTAACTTGTTACTGGCCTCTCTTCAAATATTGATGGTCTGACCTTGCTCCCGCCAAAATCAACGTGAGCCAAATCAGTCAATCAGATCTTGCTTGTCTGCTTCGGTATACGAGGTAAACTGCACACACACATTGGGAAATTTTTCCAGTCTGGCCACTGGCTGGGTGAAATGAAGGCAGCTTGTTAGCAAGCAAACAGTACGTTTTGACATACCAACAGAAAGGATAAAAGAAGCCAGATAGTTCATTAAAAAACTTGACTGTTCAAGTCAAATGTAGAGTAATCTAACCATGCAGCTTGAAACTGCATTGTGAGCCGTCCTGTATCAATGCATTAACATTGTGTACAAATATACTGCATTTCCACAACATTTAAATATATTTTGCCCGAGTAATAAATGTCTTTGAATGATGTGTCTGACTGTAAATATTTATGAGTCATGCCATCCTTTTGAACACAATTTGTATCACATGGAACTGTTGTTGTAGGTAGAATATGTTTAACCTTGGCATCAGTAATTACTAAATTTGCTCTATGCTGTGCTTGTAAAATAAAGAGCAGGATTAGAATTAAAAACAAAAAAACCACAAAAGCATTCATTTTTCATGACAGGAAAACAGAACACAGATATTTCAGGGGTAGGGGAGAAGTCTAAAACCTCAAGCTGTATTTGGAAGTGCATAAAATAGTGCCCACCCCCTGGTTTGCTTGACCCTGTTCTGGAGATGAAATGAGGTAATGAGGAGAATAATGGATTTGCTATGTCTTACTCACAGAATCACACTTTCAGAACTCAGGCCCATGAATGTATTTCTTTCAATTGTACGTATATTGATGTTGTCTTGAATATCTCTGAAAAATAAAATACAACAGAAACAGCACCTTTTTGTACCTCTGTGAGCCTTTCAATATGATATGCTATTTCAAACACAGTATTTTCCTTATAGTCAACCTGAGGAACTATTATAGGCAGAGGGTGACGAGTTAAGTGTTTAAGATGTTTTGTCTGCAGAGCACAAACCTTCCTGGTAAAAAAGGCTGGAGCAAAACATTTCCAACATCCCCATACTCTCCTCCAAAATAGGCTGAAGCCATTAAAATGCATAAAAGCTCGGGTTTTATAATCCTGAGGCGGATGAAATAGTTCCTCCAGCAAACATACGGCCCAGAAAATGCAAGCTGAGGAGCTGCGAGGCCACCACTTCTTGCGGCCTCCCAACCAGAAGATGGAAAAGCCATTAGCCTTTTTGGCCTGATTCAGCAGGGTACCTACCAGCCCACGAATAATTCCCCTGCTGATGTCAACGGGGTTGCTTATAAGCTTTGTATGTGCTTAAGAACTTAAGACGTGGGACCCCTGTCAATGCAGTTTGTTGAACTGACAAGTAGGCATTTCAGTTTTTCAGCAATTTTGGCTGATATGAAAAAAGGAACGGCAGATATACGTTCTGTTGCTTGCTCAAAATAGACCTCAAAGAAGTTAAACAGTATTACTCATAATTTAGACTGGGGATATGGTTGTTTTCATGCTGTTTCTGTTGGAAAGCATGGAACAAAATGGATTATCTTCAAAGCTTGAAATTAAGCGCAGTTCCAAAATTATCCCATGCCCACAGTTGAATACAGCCACAACTCTGCATTGAGCAACACTTACACAGAGGCCTCATTCTGCAAACCGAGGTCAGCAGAGGTAGGAATAGGGATGGAGTGCGGCACCCATACAAGTGAAGGGTATCCCTCTGCTAAGGATCTGCATGAGCCCTTAATAAACACCAATGACCCATCAAGACCTATCTTTGGGACTTAATATTGGTACCACTGAAGCCAACGGGAATTTTCTTATTGACCTCAGTGGGGCCAGGGTTTGAACCAAGGCCTAGTTTGGGACTGAAGCAGTATCAAGGCCTACTTATTCTTAGAGGAGAGTGAGGAGTTTCACCTGAAAAAAAATTAACTCTTGCTCAGCAGGACACAATAATTCAAGTCTAGTTAAGACTGATGGTAAACATAAAGGTATACAGGAGGAAGGCTCTGTAGCTCCGTATCTGTTGCATTTGCCTGATGGTTTCGGGGAGCCCTGAAGTGCAGTTCTCAGAATTACGTATATCAGGTGTATTACAGAAATTTATTTCTTATCTTATATGTGTGTATACTATATTCAGGCATCCCGCTCTATGTTTTTTATGCATTTTTATTTCTATTAATGGCCATTACTAAGGCAATTGCAGGATTAATGTTTCAATGTGCTTTCACACAAAATTTTACACAAGTATTTTTTTCCCTGTTGGCACTGGAATTTTCCATAGAAAAAAATATTTCATTCTCTGGACAGTTTTATTACCAGTGAAAAAAAATGAGCATGGAAGAGATATTTCCCTGTGATTTTTTTCTTTTTTTTTCTCTGTGATGTGGCCACCTTTCCACAGAAAACAGCTCGGAGATCAGCAACTCTTCCCATGCAGACCAGAGAACTGTCACCAGGTGGCAACAAATTTCCACTGCCACCAGCCTGCTTTGGATTTCAACTGGTGAAAGAAAGAGGAGTAAAAGGCTGTTATCCGTCCCCTGGGCCATCCAGGCACACACTCATAGCGTAGTTAAAGGAAGAGCTGTCTGTAAAGTGCAAGTTATGATGCTTTGTAGAAGGGGGACCTAGAGAGAACTGAAACCTTTCAGACCACGTTATCATCAATGCCTACAAAATTACAACCCAAAACGCTACTGTGAAGCTAATAAGCAAACACAAGGGGAATCACGTCTTGAAAGGTTTTGTTAAGCAGGAGAACATTCAAGGGGAGCTTTTAAAAAGTGAAAATCAGACATTAAAACTTACAGTAAAACTTTCTGGAAAGAGTGCACCTTACGGACCACAGGTAAAAACCGAAGGCCAGTGTTTGATATTAACCTGAGGGGGAGAGAACAGATGAAGATTATTCGCTCTGCCCCAGGAATGAAGCAATAATTAACAAAGAAGAAAGAACGTTGGACTTAAAATGGCAGCCACAAAAGGCAGAGATTAGCCACAAATGGGGGGGTTGCCCACAGGAAGCTTGACATTGTAACGTAAAAAGGTTTTTCTCCAAAGCACGAGCTGAATTCTGCCCTGCTGAAGTTAAGGGAGAAACCCCACCTTGGATAATTACACAGTCCCTCCTGATGATCTCAGGAAACTGTCGGTATTAATTTCCCAACCATATTCTAAGAAATCAACTGCACTGACACAGGATAATTATTTTCATAGTAGCTCTTTTAAAGACAAAAGTATCAACTCACTTACCACAATTTTAACCTTCTACTCTAATAGAGGATACATTAATTCCACTGGAAATATAACATTATTTCATGAAAGTAAGAGAGAACTAGGACGCTTCATTCCCCAGCACCTCCAATAGCGAGGAACCAAACTCATGGGAAGGTTTCAGCAGTTTGTGTGACTGGAAATGGGCCTGAGCCTCCGTATTTAACTACCCTCCCACCACGTTGAGCATTACTGGCCTCTGTGTTACCGTTCCTGTCCATGAAACACATCCCAGAAACTCTGAGTCTGAAGGACAATCCTGCGCCCACAACCAGTAAGGAAACATGGTCACAAGTATCCACAGAGCTGTACCACATCCAATTTAACCAAATTTTGTTATCCAGAGCAGTAGCAAGGGCAGGACAACAATGATATTGCCATGCAGCAGGAGATGGTTGGTGACTGCTGGTGGCTGGAAGGAGGGCTAAGCGCAGGAGGGAGGAGAAGCTGGACCAGGCTGGGCTGCGACTGGTTGGGAGTTTTTCCCCAGTCACCAAATGTCTCATTTTGACTTTACCAAACAAAGAGAAAATTTGAGTTCTTGAAAGTTTAGTTATACCTTTAATATGTGAGATGATAGAGAAGGTAACCTTTCACTGAGAATATTGATTCCTTAAGGAACATATTAGTAGTATACGGAAGGTATTTTTTATACTGGCACTTAAACAGAACAATATTCTTTCATTACCGGATGTGATTTTTTTTTGCACATTCATTCCTGAATAGTTGAATGGTGATGAAAAGCACTGGTTGAGACTGGAAAAAAGTAACAGCATTTATGTGATGTTTATTATGAACCTAGATTATTTCAGGAGAGTTGCAAGTTTCAGGTTTCATAATCTGAACTGAAACCGAACACTTCCATGTGACAACCAAATCCTACATTTGGGCATGCAAGGTGACACATAGGTCCATAAATTAGTAATTCACTTGCATCAGTACTGCTCTGAGCTCCCTGAGGTGGTATCTGGATATCCTCAGATGTTGAAAACCCAACTTGTTGTCTGTCTCATCTTATAACAAAAAGCAATGCATTGTATGCAGGAAAAAATTAAAGAAGTATAGTGAATATGCAAGAAGCCAATTTGGGAAAGTTGCTGAAATGTCATGACTATTTAATCTCAGGAGTCAGAGTGGTCTGACATTGCATTAGCTTAAAAATAATAGCTGTTACATGTGACCAAGAAAGCTCTACAAAAATGCCTTTGAAAAACTATTACACATAGTTAAATAGAAAGCACGATTAGTTAGATTAGTTAAATAGAAAGCAGGGGGAATTCACAAGGCTCTTATTATTTAAAGTACTCCTGCACTTATACTTTGTAAAAGGAGTTAGCCGAAAAAATTAGAAGCAATAGAAGAAGAACCTGTAACTCCCCCCTTACAGTATTTTAAAGCACACTCTTTAAATTACTGGACATGTACAGGGTTTTAGTTGAAAGCTACCTTTAATTTTAAATGAGTCATATGCTAAAAATTCATGCAATTCTTTTCACGAGCCACTTGTTAAATATGAATTATGGCATGCATTTCCTTTAGTAGATAAATGAAGAAGCAAACTGCTGTGCCAAGTAGTGTGTGGCTATTGCAGGACAGAGGATAAGACATGAGAAGCTTTCCTTTCTACAGCACTTTCCCAAGAAAATCTCAGTCCTCATGTTGCAGTAATGAAAGATGATGGTAGTCTAACATATGCTATTCAAACACTGCTCCCAATGGCAACTTACTCCCAACATATCAAAATGCCACACTGGTTAGCAGGGCTTTCACCATACATGTGTGAAAAAACACGTTCAAGGTCTTGGGTGATGCCATAGTCCTGATCTTTCCAGTAATCCCAAAGTGTTTAGGGCTCAATTTGTACTGGTGTCAACTGAGCAGCATGAGGTGAAGAGGAAAGCATCTTTGACAAACCGTTACATATTGAAGTAAATCTACAGGTGGCACAAAGCACTGATTGCACAGAGGCACTGAATGGTGATTAGGAGCAGGAGAGGATGTTCTTTTAATTAATTGCAGAAAAAGAACTAAAAAAAAAATTTAGCTAGACTGCAGCCTATATCTTCCCTCTCTTCTTATTCAACCAGCAAATCTCCAGAGGCCTTTAAGTGGATAATCTTGTTAGAATGTAGATAATCCAATTTACTGAATATCTTTCCTGCAGGACAGTTTTGTCAATATATTTACCATATAACGTATCCTTAGTAGCCTCACTTTAAACAAGTGTCCTCTTTAATCTGTGTTATAACTGAGTCCCCCCTTGCCATGCATAAACAGCTCGGTAAGAACCTTTTTTTTTTCAGATGGCTGATGGCTGCTTTCCAAAGCATTAATTGTCTTTCTGAAAAGGCTTACTGGTGTCAGCACTTAAGAAAACATAGCACCATGATCAGCAGAGAAAAAAAAAAAACTTTCAGAAATGAATTCCTGGAAGATTCTGGCTGCTTATCTCCAGATACAGCAACACGCCTGCTCTTTTTTACACCAGACTGGTAGGAGCTACTCTGACAAAACTGGGAACACGGTTTACCTCATCAAGTTATTGTGGGTATTTGCTAAATTGCAAACCCAAGGTAGGCAGAGATAAATACAACATCACTCAGGAAGCATTGTTTTTGTGTCCCTTAATCATGCTGGTTACATTATACTGCACGTGACCCTGGCTCCAGCAAGAGATTCCTCTGACTCCTGTGTCCCAGCCTTGCAGGCTAAGCTGAGCCTATAATCCACAACATCCACTTCTGGGGCAAGGTCTTTAACCATGAGGCTGCCACGTAAGAGGAAGGAGTGGAACATCACTTCTTTTTATTGAAGAGCCAACTCCATGCAAAGGGTCAGCAATTCTGCAGACTTCTCTGCATCTGCAGCAAATACAGGTTTGGGTTTAGGAAGCATGCCAGGTACTCCACAAAATAAGACCAGGCAGGTACAAGCAGCTGCAAGACTTTGGACTTGGGCTCTGCTCTCCACAATGCAAACTATTCTGCAGATAAAAGGCATGCTTTTGTGACCTACGTTTCCCCTCCCCTCCAAGAATCCAGCTGTATGCCCTCAAAACTGATCTGGAAGGAGTGTTACATTTAAATCTTTCCATTTTAAGCTGAGATTGCTTAATACAGGACATTGACACATCCACTGTAAAAAAGAACCAAAGGACAGAGATTACACATGAGAACTAATTTTGGAAAGAAAATAGGTTTGAAAAGCCATCACTACATTATTAAACAGACAATGCCACAGCTCTCCCTAATGAGAGCCAGATAAATAATCTTGTACCCATGAAAAGGTCAATAAGTTACCATTTTGAAGCAGTCTGTCTCTTTAGCATATAACCAAGAAGACCAATTAACAATTCTCTTCACTGCTTCTAAAAGACTGGTGAGAAAGTTAAGGTTGCGAAAAACCTTAAAGAAGGTTTAAAGTATTTAATCATTGCATTTTTTTAGCATTTTTCTCTCCTTAGTGTTTTTGCCATACTAGTAATGATGATGCAGGAGTCAAAGGGAGTGGGGTGAGTGGGAAATGTATTTGTACCCAAACTGACAGAGATAAAAGCGTATTAATGTTCAACAGCTAGTGGCTATAAAGAGCCCATGAAGCTGATGAGAGGACTGACAAGGCTAGCCAGAGCTTCTTGCCTGCCCATAAATAAGACCTAGTGGTGATACAACTATTTTTGAAGCAGCACAGAGAAAGCCTTGCAAGCAACGTGTTGCAAAGGTCATTAAACTGATGGGCTATGGTGTCTAGGCTCAGTCTCAGGCATTGACACTGATTCATTTCTCTCTTTTTTTTTTTTAATGAAAACTGCCAGTAAACATATGTTCAAAAAATGTGTAGATGTGGCACTTCAGGACATGGATTAGGAGGCATGGTGGTGTTGGGCTGATGGTTGGACTTGATGATCTGAGAGGTCTTTTCCAACCTTAATGATTCTATGATTCTATGATTTTTCTGCGAGATTTTCTGAATTGTCTTTTAACAGTTCTGTCACAGCCATAACACTGTCATGAGGAATCAGACCACATGTCTTGTACCCTGCCAGACTGCCACCATGGCTGGAAACTTCAGAAGAACCACAGCGAGCCCAGCAATGGGCAAGTACCTGAGGCCCCCTGCTTTGGCATGCTGGTTCCAGCTGGGTCTCACTATACCTCTTTACACCGAGATATAGGGGTGCCTGTGCCAGCTGTTCTGACTGGTGGGTCAGACCAAGAAGGGCTACAGAGGTCCACGGCAGGGTCTGAAGCAGAAGGTTGGGCCAAGGACCTCTCTGAGTACAGGCCTCCATCTCCAGCTCTGCTGCCTCAACATGGACTATTTGGGAAGCTGGCATGGACCCCAGCTGGGGAGAAGATACACCACATGGGCAACAGGAGTACACTCCAGTAGGGCTAGCATCAGGTTTGCTTTTCCACTCACACACAACCCCGTGTATGGTCAGACAGAATCTTCTAATCTGTTTTGTGACAAGATATTTATGAAATCACTTGTTATTCCGTTCTAACTTCCAGCAGTTAATGGGAGAATTAGGCTGTGATGTACAAAGGTTTGTTGGTTTCCCTTCATGGCCTTAAAATTTTTATCATTTCTCAAATAGCTGTTGATAGCATTTCTATCCACACAGATGCTTAACCATTTTCTGAATTATTTTAAACTCTAGTCCCATGTGAGCTCCCCTCAGCATCCTGCCTTATATTTTCACTAATTGACCCTTCCTCCTATGTCACTGGAAGGTGAGTAGCAGGACTGGGTTACCTTTACCAACCGCCGTTTTGCAGCCTTCCATCAAGGTTTCTGCTTTCTCACTAAATTAACAGCCCTATTCTTTCAAACAGTAAAACTCTCTGCCTTTTCAAGGGAGGTTTCTAAAAGGGCAAGCACCAGTGAGTGAAACAAGGGGACGGAGAAAATGGCAGTCTTTCCTACAGAAATGTGCCAAGAGAGAGCACGAAAGTATGACTGTATGTAGAGTGAGTGACCTGGGCATGACGTAACTCGGCATTACGCCCAGTTCACTGCTACGTGGAAGAGAGGGACTTCGGGTTCTGCTCCTGATCCCTATGGTGTGAATTGGTCTAGCTCCACTGAAGCCAAAGGCATTGCCCTGATTTATACCTCCAGCGCAGCTACCTCAAACCTTGTCATTAGCACGAAAGACACATTCGTCTGTTCAGACTCTCAGACCCATGAAGCCTGCACCTTTTGTGCTATTTACAGTCATACAAGAGGGTTTGGGTTTTTTTTGCCTCCTAAAATGAAGGCACAGAGGGGATGCAGCATAAATCCATTAGTGGCGTAAACACCAAAGATGGATTTTATCAATTTAAATTAGAGAAAATCTTTGGCACAAGAATGAATGTGAATGAAGTGGCCATGAATAAAATTAGAGAAAATTTTCTAGTCACCAAATCATTGAGTTTCTGGAAAAGCCTCCCCTGGAAAAAAGAAAAAAAGCAGGGAACAGTGGAGAGCATTAAAAAAAAAGGTCAATAAAGCACTTAATTAATGGGATACATGGAGTGGAGTAAGTAAGAAATGGGATACAGTAGTCTGGGGAGTCTCTTTCAGTCCTGTGTCCTGGCAAGAGAGAATACCTTAAAAAGTACTCAAAATATATTTTCCTCTGATTTCAGCCAGTGAGTAGAACTAGCTCAAGAGGAGTGAAGAATGGTTAGTTAGACAAGCAATCCTCTATATTTTTAATCTGTTGCTTCTATAGGTCATAGCAGAGCTGCTGCAGCTGAGTTTTTATACAGGTAGCATGTCTGAATGTTTGAGCCAATGTGTATGGGAGCGTGGAATGACAAATGTTCAAAAGAGGGAGCATTCACTAAAGTCAAAAGAAAAACTTCCACTATTTCAGATATTTAAAGTGGGGACTTACCTTTTCCTCACAACCTACAGCTTGTGTGTCCCACATTTAAAAAAATCACTGAAATTAGTGTGTTCATGACTATGTTCACATTTCTTCTTCTTCTTCAATTTTGTATGAGATAAATGTGCTCCCATTCTTTCTAGCCATCTGTACACCTGACAACTCTACTACCCATAGCAGCTTGTTCTGGGGATTTTACACGGGATAAACAAATGCTGTGTTTTCGTTCATAGGTAGCCAGAATTACTGAAAGACAGCAGTCACCACCGAATGACTCAGGCTTGAAACCAAAGGAAAAAGGCATATGGTTTCTCCTCATTACAATGCAAATTTAAAGCTTTATTTCCCTACTGCCAAGAGAAAAATCTCTGTTTCAGTTATGGACATCAAAAAGCTAAAGTTTATCCAGGTGCCTGGTGAATTTGATAAAGCAGATATTGGTAAAAATATTGGGGAGAACGACAATCATAATGCAGCTCTAACCACATATTCCAGTTCAATGAGGGTTTAAACTATAATGGTTTGTGTAGCGCTAAATGCACCTTATATCTTAAAGTCCAAACCTTAAACCTCAGATCTTAAAGTTCAAATTCAAACCAATGCTTCTTGGCATTTTTGAGCACAGAATCTGTCAGATGCTAGTGATTTTCAGAGACCTTAAACACTCATTGGCTTACTGGGAGCTATGCTTATTAGACCACTGACCTGATTTCATACCATCTTTAAGAAATAACTAACAATTAAACACTTACTCTTATGTAGTAAATACAGCAATCATGATCAGGCTTCTTGGATGAGTAAGGCTTCTTGTGTAAGTAAGGAAAACAAGGTTAGGTATATGTGCTCAGGTGGATGGACACACAAAAATTAAGCTAATACCCTGCTGGGTATATATGCCATTGTTCAGCAAAGAACACCGTGGGGGCTTATTAAGCTACAGCCATTAAAAACAATCACTGTTAAATAGAGTTCATTGGACTTCAATGGGGTTTTATGCAGAGGAGAGATTATTAGTCATGTTAAGATCACATGCTAAAAGCTGTGAAAATATTTTTGGGTAACAGTTTATTTTAAGGATGGATTCAATTATCACTGAATTGTAATGGCAACACCATGGGAGCAGATGTGGCAACCACACTTGTGCAAGTGGCATTCTTGATGAGGCTGGCTAATGAAATAAAGTTATACCATACACCAATGCATTTGTATTCTAAGGTTTTAATCATCTCACATCAAGTGTTAATGAAAACCACTGCTATAGCACTGCCATTGCTAAAGAAAGGAGAATTTGAATGCTTAATACCGTGTGTATGAAGTATAACAGAAGGCAGACCCATAGCAAAAACAGGTGAGAGAGATTTTGTCCCAAAGGTCTCGGGAGGAATTTCAACCTAAAGTTGTTTTTATGGACAGAAAAAAGGCCCAGCTCCTTTTCTCATCCCTCAGTTTCAACCTGTTGCTTAGAAAGGCTCAAGGATCTTATGTGTGTGAATACTCCATGGAGGGTGTTATCTTCAGCTTTTCTGAGGACTGTGTGCAGGCCTGGGGATGCAAATGTGGACTGACAATGTGCAGCTAGCAGGGGGAAAGAGGGCATTATCCTGCCTTATTACCAAAAGTGGTCAGCACAGGTTGGACAGAAACACATTTGCATCTTTCAAAATGACTATAGTACTTGCAAAGAGCAAAAGATCTTACAAATATCTGAGGCTCGGAAGGTGTTGGAAGGCATCTTGATCAATGTACACGAGGTTGTTGGCTTTCTCAATTCTTCTGCAAAAAAAAAAAGAAACATCAGAGGAAATATATCTATATATTGATCTTAAAATATCTGTGGTTGCCCATGATGTAGTGATACTATACATTGATATTTTCTTTTTGACAGCAGAAGATCTGCACGATTTCAAACAGCAGCCTACCACAGACCGGCAGACCCCACCACCTTTTGATATCAGCAGTGGTTTGAGGATAAGTTTCAGGCTGACCAGGGAAAGAAAGGGACAGTTAGATAAGAAGATGGAAAAGACAAAAGGAGATTGCAAATGTTCCTTTATTGCTATGAATTCTTCAGAGCTTACCTGAAACAAACTGCAAAACCTTTGATACTTGCTTATAATCAATCTTAATAATTGTCTCCTTTGAATTTAGATTGCTCATTACTTACATTTCATGTAGTTTGGGAAGGTTGGAAAACACATTTGCTTCTATGACCTCCAAGGCATCATTCTGTGAGATCTCTCTGAAAAATAATTTAAAAGTCAAGATATTTCAAGCCATGGTGAAGCAAAGAATGGACAAGTGAAAAATTCACAACGAACTTCTTCCTAGATTACTGATGAGTTTTAAAGATAAGGTGGATATCAGAGAAGAAAACAGACCCCCAAAACACCGATGAGCTGCCACCAAACCAAACAACAACAGTCAGAAACAGACACCTTCTGAGGCTGAAGTTTGTATCTGTAACAGCAGTCCTGCACCTCCTGCTGTCACCATTCCCTGTGTATTAGAAGGCAGGGCACATCCATCATTGGCTATTGGATCTCTGACATCACTAATTACTGATAAAGATTTAATGAAAGCTTTTAACTCGGTGAAGAAAAGAGGGGGTGAAAGGTGACTGAAATGGAGAAGACAGCTAAAAAGTTCCAAGGAAATATGACACATCTTCAGCAGTAGGACATGATGCTGTCTTGACCTGACATAAATTACAGAGATTAAAATTAAGCCACCAGCAGACACATTGTTATTTACAGGAGCTGGAGACCACAGATGTGAAGAAGTCTTCCATGCCTTGGAGAAAACCCTATTTGATCTCTTCTATATACAATTAATGACCACGTCCAGCCACAGAACTGCAGAATAAAAATGGCCAGTTTTCTGTTATCAACATACCAGAATGCATCTCCTGCTGGTTCAGAATACAGATTTTCTTTTCTCCCTTAATCTGTGGGATGTCAAAGAGATGGCTCAGGCTCTGGTGTAATTTAGAGCTCAGGAGTTCTCCTGGTGAATCAAGGAGTAATTACTGCAATGCAACCTGTCCTGATTACATCCCTTATGCTGGCAGTGACCAGGGAAATTGAGGTAGACAGCTATGCCAAAAGATTCCCCACTGCCATTTTGGGAAATGGTGCAAAAATGCTATTTCCCAGGCTGAGGTCAGCTGTAGGCACTAAAATTTGTAATACAGATATAACTCGGTGATAATGTAAAGCCTTTGACACAGTTCCCCACAACATCCTTCTCTCTAAATTGGGGAGATACGGTTTTGATGGGTGGACTGTTCGGTGGATAACGAATTGGTTGGATGGTTGCATCCAGAGGGTAGTGGTCAATGGCTCGACATCCAAATGGAGACCGGTGACAAGTGGTGTCCCTCAGGGGTCCGTACTGGGACCAGTGCTGTGTAATATTTTAATCAATGACATAGACAGTGAGATTGTGTGCACCCTCAGCAAGTTTGCAGATGACACCAAGCTGAGTGGTGCAGTTGACACGCCAGAAGGACAAGATGCCATCCAAAGAGACCTGGACAAGCTGGAGAGGTGGGCCCGTGTGAACCTCATGAGGTTCAACAAGGCCAAGTGCAAGGTCCTGCACGTGGGTCAGGGCAACCCCTGGTATCAATACAGGCTGGGGGATGAAGGGATTGAGAGCAGCCCTGTGGAGAAGGACTTGGGGGTACTGGTGGATGAAAAGCTGGACATGAGCCAACAATGTCTGCCCGCAGCCCAGAATGCCAACCGTATCCTGGGCTGCATCAAAAGAAGTGTGGCCAGCAGGTCGAGGGAGGCGATTCTGCCCCTCTACTCTGCTCTGGTGAGACCCCACCTCGAGTACCGCGTCCAGCTCTGGAGCCCTCAACACAAGAAGGACATGGAACTGTTGGAGCGGGTCCAGGGCCACAAAAATGATCCGAGGACTGGAGCACCTCTCCTACGAGGACCAGCTGAGAGAGCTGGGGTTGTTCAGCCTGGAGAAGAGAAGGCTCCGGGAGGACATTATTTCAGCCTTCAGTACTTAAAGGGGGACTATAGGAAAGATGAGGACAATCTTTTTAGCAAGGCCTGTTGTGACAAGACAAGGGGTAATGGTTTTAAACTAAAGGAGGGTAGATTTAGACTGGATATAAAGAAGAAATTTTTTACAATGAGGGTGGTGAAGCGCTGGAATGGGTTGCCCAGAGAGGTAGTGGAGGCCCCATCCCTAGAAACATTCAAGGTCAGGTTGGATGGGGCTCTGAGCAACCTGATTTAGTTAAAGATGTCCCTGCTCACTGCGGAGGGGTTGGACTAGATGACTTCTAAAGGTCTCTTCCAACCAAAAGCATTCTATGATTCTATGATAGTGTGATGGTCTATTGGATTTTAATGGCAAGGTAACTGTGCACATCTTTGGAATGAAACCTTGGATAAATAGTCAGATTGCAAACTGGCCGGCACTTGTTCCTGGATATCTTGTTCTTTTGAAATTATATTGGTTGCAAATAGATTTGAATAGGCTTGAGGTAAAACAATAGATCGTAACAATAGGTGCAGAGTCACAAAAATAATCATAAAAATTATTACAAGTAATATAAAAAGTATTCTACTTCCTTCTGACTAACAACTGAACCATACCTGACAAATTACCTGCCCATTTAAGACAAACAAAAGCCTTGCAAAAGAAGATAAGTTGCTCATCTAACCTTTTCTGCTTTAAAAACACCTCAGTGGTCTGATATTTTTTATTTCAATAAGAAGTTCTCCTCCCTGTTTCCTCAAGGTTTTTACAGAGGAAACCCAGCTCTCCTCTGCTTTGGGACCTCTGTACTGACGGGAGAACAAGAAAATAAAAGTACTTGAGGACTGACAATAGGTGCTCGGTAGGGTGCGATGAGACCTGGGTTTGTTTAGCAGTGCTGAACCACCAGCTCACATGTGAACATGTTCCTCTCTATTATTTAGGTTTCAGCAGCAACAAAATGCTTCCACTGAGACTGGGATTCCTTCACGCCATGCAAGGTACACAGCTGTTGCAAGGGATGTTTCAAAGACTGTTTTCTTTAAAAATAATGCATTATAAGATATACAGTAGAAGCAATCATCCCCAATGCTGCATTTATATGACAGTATGATTCACTTGCTTAACTACAGTCTAGAAGATTTAACAACATGGGAGGTGTCCCAGACTTTTAAGATTCAGTTTGGTTTTGCTTGTGCTCTTTTTGGGCGGTCAGCAGTATGTTTGCCATTCCCCACAATCAGTTGTCTAGAAAAAAAAAAAATTCACAGAAAAAGCAGAACATTTAATACCAACAAATCCATTTAGCCAGAAGAGATTTCAGGCCACTAAACAGCTCAGGGAAAAATGTTGCAGATTTGTTGGCCTTATACAGGCAAAAAAAATTTATTAAGAAACCACAATACAGTAGTGACCTCACCTGACAGATAGGGCTGTCAAGGGTAATAGTTTTTTATGATCCATTTGTTATCTTTGGATATCTGATACCTTTGGAACAACTTGGATGATACACCTCTTTTAATGCAATGCTTAAAACCAAATGTTTCTGCATCAGGAGAGTGTTTTGGCTTCCTAAGAGTGGGATGGGTTATGGGCTTGTTTCGGTTCGAGAAATCGAAGATACAGGTCTGATTAAAGTAGGGCACGAGCAGGCCACGACACTTTGGAAGGCTTGGAGAATGCATGGTTAAGGAAGGAATGAAAGAGAGGTAGGAAGATAGGAACCTCTAAACTGTTTTTACAAGATTAAGTTTTTAAAAGATTAAGTTTTTAAAAGAATTAAATAACACTCGCTTGAGGGGGGTGTTTCAGAGATTTGGGGAATGACTTGGCTTTCATTCTAATATTCCCATTCACAGGTACAAAGGCAACAGTAATTTTTTTTTAACAGGTAATGAAAATATGTCCATTTAAAATGATTTTTGCTGTCTTCCAGCTCAAGCAAACACCTGCTGCAGCCGTTGTGGTTATGAGCCTCTCAAGACAAGTGAAGAGAACAAAAGGGAAACTTGTCAACGGCAGAAGGCAGTAACCCTTCTGGTGTTGGGCTTCGTCCTCTGTGGCAGGGGATTGCGGGGGGTGAGGGAAAAGGACAAGACCCTCTGTCCCCCGCAATGAATTGTGCATCCTCTGTTACACTCTATCCAGGAAATCCTGTTGGTGATGACCTTACTCATCATCGTTCTTTGCAGATGAATCCCAGTTTACAGCAGTAAAGTGCTGTTTTCTGACAGAAGGCCATTGCTATTCTTGTCCTTTGGGGTGTCCATATAGCTGTTACAGGCTGTCATTCAGGTGAGAAGGATAAATTAAAAAAACCCATTCAGTTTAGGAGATCAGTCACACACTGTGAACAACAAGCAGCACTAGTCTGGGTTTTGGTTGCATAATGTGCGTGAACAATTTATCCGTACCTGGCAAAAAATGCACACCCTGCTCATGGAAAACCGAAAGAACACTATCTTGGATAGAGGTATCTCTGGCATTAAAAGTACAAACCACTGCTGCTCACATCAAGCAACCGACTCAGCAGACCCGGATCCTCTGCAGAGGAAATCAAATAATACCTGCAGCAGCAGCTACAAACAGAAAAAGGGGATTGCTGGCTAGTATTTGTGCAAGTGATTTGTCTTACAGTATAAATACACACAAACAGATGATTGCTCATAATGCATATCTCATTATATGTCATCACAAGAGAAGATGGGACTGTTATTACGTTGTTTGTTTGTAATGAATAATACCATTAGCTCTACTGCTAGCTATCACAGCAAATCCAGATGGCAATTTGAGCATCATTTCTGATGCATGCAAGCCTTTGAATAGATGGTATCCAAAACAATCAGGGGCAATTTCTTAAAAAAACTCAAACCTCCAAAACCCCAAACCACTCAGTGGTTGCAAAGTGCTTAGGTGTCTGCTAAGCTTAGTTTCCACTGCATGCACAGCTCTACTGAAAAAAACAGTGATCCTCAAAAGCATAAATTGTTTACTCAAACACAGCCTAAAAGAGGAAAAACTATTCAGTAAAAATGTTTTACAAAGGCGCAAAGGATAATTGTTTTTATTTTTCTTCAAAGAGAACATAAGACTTTAAGGTGTGACAACATCACATGACTAAGGAATTTCCTCTAATTTGCCACTAACGTAGCAAACTGTAATCATTATTATCTATTCACAAGCAACTGACTGCAGTGTAGCATTTCCATGTGCGACAGCCAGAGCCAGTGACAGTAGGGAGAGAGACTGAAAACGAAGAGGAAGGTGCTGCCTAGTGGCAGTACAGTCTTAGCTCAGTTTAACCTGCCTGCAAAGGTGCCCTTAGGCAGGGCTTCATGACATCTGTACATCTTCATGACATCTGTGACAGAGCCCAGCATGAAGCATAGGAAGTATTCCTCTTCCAACCAGCTGCACTCAAAGCGCGACCCATAAAAATCAAGATACATTGAAATGGCCTTTTAAACAATTCTATTAGCAAGGAATTTATAGTTCATGGCAGTTTCTTTGTAGTCCTCTAAAGAAAAAGTCTTAGACTAGTCAAAGTCTTACAGCAAAAGCAAGACTTTATTAAACCCGCAAACTAATGGTCTCGCAGCCACGTGGTCTCACATTTCAAAATAATGAAAGAATAGAAGACCGGACATTTATATATCTTTTAAAAGAATTCCTTTCAGGATCAGAGCAGGGCACACAGACAGGGACAGGGTCATTTTTACCCTGCTAGGAAATGTGCCTATTTAAAACAAATGTGTGTGTATGTATGTGTGTATATATACAGATATAGAAGTTTAACATAGATGAATAAGTGGCAACTTGTGTCAAAAGAAGAGCAAAGCATATGCATGGCAGAAGACCAGCTTAGAGGCAGATCCCAGCATCAGTCCCTTACACGGTGTCCAGGGATGTATGCTCTCGAGCAGTAAGACCTTGTAATACCAGCAGCAGGAATGACGTAGAGTAACTGGTGCCCAACTGGTGAGCTTGGCTGTATGATGACCACAGTAAATGTGGGATTTATGGATTTCTGCATTTTGTCTCCCTGTGGCAGACTAGCAGAGGGGGCTGCCCTGTGTGTCAAGGTTTCTCAGGCACTTGTTTGGTGCGTGTACCTTGCACACAGACATGGCACATGGTGTGAAGGGGGGATTTCCGCCCCCCAGCCACACTGCCCTCCGCTGTAGTGCTGCGTGCGACCCACTCCCTGCAAACTCCTGTAGCTTTCCTTAAATTCCCTTCCGGAGCAGATATGTACATGGGCTATACACTTGATCTGTTCACCTTACATTTCCTGTGATACATCGTAATTGGGCCTTTTGGCCTTTTATCCTCAGCCTTTGAGGCAGTTTTTTGTGGCATATATATCCCGTGGATACCTGTGAACAATTTTTTTCACTCTATAGGTGCCTGCAATTAGGAGTGACAGTGGAGTTATCGGGTACAGATACCCAGAGCAGGTTCGCTGGGCTCTCTGCACTGCAACAAATCAATAGCTTTGCATTGATTTAAGGGAAAAGGGAAGAAACAAAAAGGCTGACAATTTTTATCTTTTTCCCCCTCTCTTTAAATATAAATACTCTTTAGAGCAATTTGCCAGGTCAGTTTTACTCAGTGGTTTGACTGATACCACAGTTTATGTCAAGCTTAAGAAGGATTAGCAGTAGTGTAGTATCATACAGGCAATCCTGCCCAGCATTCACTGGGTAAGCACCCGTGGGAACAGCCTGCGATGTGTCTGAACTGAAAAATTAAACACCTGGCTACCTCTGTCTCCATGTTGTAGATGGAGGGTCTCTTATTTCTTTCAGTCTGATCAGAAACAAGCCGGTCTGAAATCTCCTTTTGAAAACTTCCCTCTAAAGTGACAGCAAAATGCTACTACATTGATTTAAACAGGTTACAAAAGAAAAGCTATTTTTCTTAAAAGTATTAGAGACTTTTGACCTTTTAAAAATAGATAGTTGACACTTTTTCCTGCTACTTTCCTTGTGAACATGAAAAACTTGTCTCCCTACCATGATTTATTGAACACCATGGAGTTACAGGCTAATGTATCTTAGCAGTTATTGACATTTCAAAAATGAATTCAAGCACTGCCTCTTCTCATCATCTCTTTACTTTGCTGAAGATATACACACATGTTGTACTGACCTGACTAAATAAGTGGGATACCCATTTAACCAACTGAGTATTAATAGTGATTTCACACTTAGAGCAAAGTAGTGTATATGTAAGTCTTTGAAGGAGATTGTCAGGAGGCACAAATACTGTGTCTTCCTGCCTTCTCCAAAGGGCATGACACCATATTCTCAAATAAATCAATGCACGCATGGGAAAAATAAAATGCAAATTTCTGCACAGCAAATGGAAGCAAAGGGGATTTTATTTCTATCAGTGCTTTAGCACCATGCCAGCAATCCAGATGAAAGTCTGTCGAGAGTTTGGTTGCATCAAATTAATTGTCCATGTAACAGTTTTAAATTGGTCTCTCTAATCTGAAAAAGCGCGCGATTAGTCTGCAGAATTGGAACTGATAATGACCGGATCCAACAGCAGAAGCCACATCATTATAAGAATTGATTTTATAATCAGTATGGTTCGGGGGGATAGATATCTCCTCATACTCTAGCACTAAGGGGATGTATTATACTAGTTTTAGTTTATTGCCAACAAAGCTGAAAATGCGTGAAGCTTTGTAGAGTCAAACAAGCAAGGACTGGGTCTTTGGAGGAAACAGCAGCTTTCCGCAGAAATGCTGGCTCCACGCAGACAGCCCAGAGAGAAGGGGTTTATAACTTTGTGCCCGCCAGATGCTGGGGCAGACATACCTGCTGCCCCCAGCATTCGGGCATCACTAAATTTTGCCTTTGACTATGAAAGCTTGTAGGGAAGGCAGAAAAATGTCTCTAAAATAAAAACACCCACCCTGGCAATGGCACTTTTTTCTCAGACATGATGGGCTCCAGAGGATCTTGAGACCATGCTGGCAGACAAAGATGATTGCTCAGCTGAGGAAGGGACCTCCTCGTTCAGAGATGCTGACAGAAGCTTCATGCTTTAGGGAAGCACACATGCACAAGAGGCCTCTGGAGGACAGTTCATTACTAACTCCAATGCATTACAGAAATGGGAAGATCCAGAATAACAAGTGCCTCAGATGTGCACAATTAAACTTTTTAGCTAAGAGGGAAAGCTGTAAAAGAATCCCTCTTACTCCTTGGTTCTGGCATTAAAAATCTTCCCAGGCTTACGAGAGGACTCTGAGTGTTCACCAGAGCAAATCATGCAGTATGTTACGTCTCCATGACTTGATCCATCATGAGAAAAATATTAGCATTGCCTAATGTTAAACAGAATTACGAATACAGACATTATCTTACAGCTGCTAACACCATCCACTACATCTTTCAAATGTCCTCCTGAAGGGATTTAGGTTTCTCTTATTCACTGTCACAGCATCCCTGTGAAATACCTTTTTCCAGCACAGAGATTTCCTTCTGTCTTCTTTTCTATTTGCATTCATTTTTCCCTTCCATAAAAACCACTTACTATTTTTGTGGTTTGTGTCTAACTGAAGCCTTGACCCTACAAATTCTTGTCCCTGAGCTTTGGCTCCAGGCTCCGGCAAGACCCTACTGCATAAATATTTGCATGATTGGGGCCCTCAGATATGACCTACCTGGGAAAAGGATATTCTTTTATGCTTCCAAAGTTAAATCCAAACCTCTGCCTTGTAACAGACTGCCAGAGAAAACACAAGCACCAGCAAGAAGCTGCTAAGTCAAAAGCTTTACAAAACAAGTGTGCAACGAGGGTTATTTATCTGATTGCAATACTGTGCTATCACAAGCAGAAAAAATGACCATTAAGCCCAAATCTGCAGGTTCTATATTGGAGGATGCAGAGATGACATACTGTACAAACATGGGAATTACATACAATCCCTAACCCTTTTGCCAAGTGGCTGACGGCAGCAAAGAGGAGCCTGATTCACTACATCTAAAGTCTTATTTACAAATAACTGAACACTATGAAACCCTGGAAAATCACATGCTTCCACCTGAGTTTCCCTGACACAAATAACCCTCTTCATCAGCAAACGCTGCAAGACTGCACACAGATAAGGAAGTCTTAATAGCGGGAAGGGAACATGTCAGAAAACTTGGACCAAAATTCAATATATTAATACGTTTCTATGTTTGCGTGTGTATACACACAGTATCCCAATAAAAACAATAAATATAGTAGATACATGGCCACACAATGGTGCTTACTCAATAAAATCAGCCAGCAGCAGCCTTTCTGCACATCTAACCCCATTTACAAGGCAGTTGCTCATGTATGCCACGAAGGGTCTCTGCCACTACTGTGCTGTGTAACTCAGGCTTGTAGAAATGCCAGACAAAAAAAGACTTTCTGCTATTGCCTGCTGTTGTAGTGCTTTCACAAGAAAGTCCTCAGACTGGACTCAGCCCTTTGACGGGGAGCCCTCAGTACCGATTCCCCCAGAGAAGTCTCCGTAGCAATGAGGCAAACCCCTTGAGAACCCAAAGGCAATTCCTGGCCACATGGAAATGACCTGTTTCTCCTGTTTGATCTCCCTGGGAGCCCTTCTCCTCCACACTATCCTGGGTCATATCTAACTGGGGACATAGAAAGAAGTTGGAGCTAGAGATGATGCAAAAAACCTTATCTGAAGTAGTTCTTCCTTCTTCATCAAGGGAAAAGTAAGAGGAATCTTCCTCCCCAGCCACAGCGCTTAAAGAAGGAGGCTGAACAAGAACGTGGTTTGAATAAAAAAATGATGTTTTCCTTAGAAGTTGCTGTGTCTATTCCCTTGCTGTACTGCATTGCATATACTTACGATATTTTTCTGTCTGGCTTCCTGTATTGATGTAAACAAACTGGAACTTACAGAGTTTTCATGGCACACAAGCCTGGCAAAACCTTTTTTGTTTCCAGTATAACACTTTGAAAAAATACTAGTGATGAGGGGGGTGAAAAAAAAAACCTGAAGAGATCCCAAACCACAAAAATTACCATTTGGAAAAGTCATGTTGATGAAATACACTTAAAAATAAAAAAAAGAAATGAAATCCATCATTTCTGATTACTATCATTGCTTTAGTTGAGACTGAAGGAGATTTCAGACTCTGTCTGCACCAGAAGGCATGGAAATCCATTGATTTTAATATATTGGATCTGTATTTACATTAACATTCTACATTTCAGAGGAGTACATATTTTCCTGTAATTTTAAATAAATATTGCCCCTAGAAAGCACATAGCTCAATACAGAAAAGGACACAGAAGTACAGACACTCGAAGGCAATCCTGTGAGAGCAATTTAGTTTTCAGATTTAAAGGAATGTTTTGTGTGTGTTAAATACTGAATTAAAACCTAAAAGGCAACTGCTACATGGTTTCTTCCATCAGACTGAAAACAAAACATATAGTTTTGGATTATTTTAACACGAAAATGAAGAAACAAATAGAACACATATTATGGACCATTATCAGAGCTCCCTCTGAAAGATATTCTATCCTGAAGTTACTCAGATCCCCAAGGATTTGGGCTGGATCCCTGGACAGGAGTGCATTTTTCTTACATGCAGAAAGGTACAGCAAACAGAAAGCAACCACAGTAGCAGCACACACCTCATTTTTCTACACAAAGGTAATAGGGTTTCATTATATTCTTTCTATTAGTTAGAAGATGGCTTTGCAGGATGGCTCTGGTTAAGAGACACGGAGGGGAAGAGATTCCCTAGGTGAATCCCTTGTGCCCCATGTCCAGCTGAGAGCCTTTGGTGAGGACAGATTAGGCAGCAGCTAAGTACAAGGATTTTTAATTTGTGTTTTCCCTGGGGGCTAAATTACTAATAATATGAAGTGGGTACTTCAAAATGGTAGGTTCAGGACTTGTCTCTACAGTGGCACCTGTTTAACTTGAGGACCATGCAAAGCCCCAAACCAGATGTATCTCTTTCATTGTCAGAGTAATTTTATTCTCATTTAGTTGATCCTAATAAATTTAAACACACTTCTTTCATTTTTTTTTCTTTTAAGTCACACACATTTCTTAGTAATCAATTTTATATCTTATTTTCAATTAAATGAATGCAACTCTGCAAGAATACAAGTCCCAAGAAGCCACAGAGAGAATACTCCATTTATTTATGAGACCTGTTAAAAGAGATTTATGCTACACAGTGACTGCATTTCTGCTCACTTTTTTCTTTATGTGCTGCTAAAGTCAATTTAAGGACATTCATCCAGTGAAGACTGAGAGGGGCAGAGAAACTCATGCTCACTTGGATATGACCTGAACTCAGTACACTCCTATCTCCCATCCAGTCCCGTGACTCTCCTAGATACGTTTTGCCTCATCATTCAAACTGTCCAGAAGGGTAGCAACAGGATGCATGCTCTTATATCCTCTTCCTCCTTAAAGACGTGCAGATGGAGACTCGTTAGGAGAGCTAAGATTTGTGCGTGACTTGACTAGTTAGTAATGTGCCAAAGGAGGAGAAGGAAGACCCCCGTTAAACAGGGAAGAATGCCCTTGATTTTCCTTTGGGTCACATTTAGTTAAAAATAAGATGAAAAGACTCTATTAGATGTGACTGGCAAAATCTTCCATTTAGCCACAGATGAGGCACAGCACAGCCAAAGCAATCCAACCTTCCCACAGTGCCCCACGATGGCGTGTGGTCACCCACTGAGACACCAGTTCTGCTGCAGAGCCATTTCAAAGCCTGTCCAAAAGAGGCTGCTTCTGAAAGCCAGCTGCAGAAGCCCTAGCTTGCAATGAATCACCATCTCCTGAGGGCACAGGCTGAGATCACTGTCTCATGGTATGCAAGCCATCAACCTACCCATGTGAAAATAAACCATTCATCACACGCATGCGGACTGGATATGAACAACTGACCTAGAAATTTGGGGTGTTCCAAGTTCTATTACCCTCTGCCTCAGTCATTCTCCTGTCACATGAAGCTTGTTGTGACACATTTTGTGTGGGCTGCGGGATGGGGGGATGGAGAACAACCCAAAGTCTACTTTGTCATTTAGTCCTAAAATTATGCATAACTCACTCAACAGACAAATAAAAGAACAAAATGACTACGAAAGAGGAAAATGTGGTAGCAAGGGAAAAACTTCCTTGTTGCATATTGTATCTTCATTTGAATTCCAGAATAAGTCTGAATGAATTATATTTTTTAATTTGTTTAACTATGCTAATAGTCACCATGCACTAGTGGTTTTAGCAGCATTTTCTCTTTATATGTATGACTCAAGAATTAGCATAGCAACTTGCTTCCTAATTAGCCTTCAGCTACTAACAATCAATACAATTAGGCAAGGTCAGCGCTGGAGTAAGCTCTATAGATTTTTCGAAAAGGCTACTGAGAGTCAATAACGGCAAGAAGAGGAGGAGCGGGCTCCTGGACCATGTTCCCCAAAGGATGGTCGCTGTTCTGCTGTTACCCACTCTCCTATGAACAAAAGGAGCCGTGGCAAATGAGAGCTTTGCCACTCACCTGGATTGCAGAAAGCTTTTAACCTGCCAACAAATTCACAAAATACGGAGAATAGAAGCATCATTAGATCTGCAGGTAAAAAGACACCTTAATCTCACACTGATGTTGACTGCACACCATCAAAATCAAGAATATGTATGTCATAGATTTTTATCAATTTAGCTACATCTGAAATCAATCTCCCTGTGTGGGAAGGATCCCTGAAACCTGGAAGAAGGTGAGACCGGCCAGTTTACAGGAAGATGCTCCCTGGGATTTAAGCCTGTGCAGTGCTTAGCTGAGATCCCATTAGGAATTCCTCCCTCTAGTGACCTGAGCGATTGCCCATCGGTGACACAATTTCCCCCTCATTTTTACAGCCTGTTTCAGTCATTAACATGTTATCTCTTACCCTGAAAGCACAGTGCTTGGCAGCACAGTAGGATGAAAACATAATGTGTTATTCAGAGGTACTCTGGGTCCTGGGAATACAAAACAGGCTCCTTAGTACTGACAGATGAAGGCTCATGAAAAGCCACTTCACTTGTTAGCATGTTTAAGTCTGCTACCAAGAAACACAGGCAAAAAAAAGCTTATTTTTAAATAAACTGTGTGTTGTCAATTATGCCTAGGCACACGGTTGTCACAGATGAACTGTGATCTATTTACTTGCCTCTGTAAAAATGTGCTGCCACTTGGCTCTGTCTATTCCCTGCCGGAGGTTACCTCTCCACTGCAGCTGTGCCTTCAGCCTCAGTTCATCCTGGCTCGCAGCGCTGGGTCCCCAAAGAGAGGGTCGGGCTTGGGGAATGGAGGAGTCAAGACACAGCACACAGTGAAAAAGTAATGATAAGACAGTCTGGATAGTGCCGTAAGCTGGCACTTCAAGCCATGAGCTTTGAGGCAGTATGTCTTGACCTTCCTCTGTACAGAAGGCCCCAAAGAAGAACAAAATTATTTTAAGTTCAAAAAAGGCATTTTTTTGTTAGAATGCAAACTAGGATAATTAACTTTAAAGCAGAAAAAACGCAAAGGAAATTGGCTAGATGGAAGAGAACGGAGAAGAGTTTATACCCCCTCCCCTTTGACATCCAGTGCCTTTGGAGAAGGTTTGAAGTTCCTCAATGACTTATTCCGAGTGGCAGTAAGCTCTGCCCAGACCTCCTGTGAAACCCCATTCATCATCTCTGGGACTGCTCCCTGCTCCCCAACCCAGTCTCTGAGTGGCACGTATCCATCTCTGGCCTGTAAATCTCCTGCCACTTGTACTACCTCAAGGCTGCTCCCCTCCAAACCTGCCCATTAGACCACAAAGGGAATACCCAATCCCCTTTCCTCCAGGGAGCTCTGCCACAGCCAGTTTTCCTAAAGAGCATTATCTAATTGGGAACAGAAGTAATAAATAAGCAAATCCTTTTCACCGTATCGTGCTTGCCCCTTCTCACAGCAGGGAAAGACAAGAAGTCTTAAAAATATGGAACAAAAAGCTGAGAAACATATCATCATAAAATCTAATTCAAAATAAAAGATAAGATTGACAAAAGGATTGGACATGTCTAATGAGCACCTTCACTTCATAATTGTACTAGAAAGGATAAACATTTCTAGATAAGGATGTAAATCTTTGTGCTCTTGAGCAGACAAGGAAGACAGAAGTAAATGATGCTTCCAAATAACAAAGACTAGCTTAATTCAGTCCAGAAGTGAAATTCTGCATTATTCCTTGTTTTAGCAGAGAAACTTCACAGCACAAAGGCAACATGGAGAGACCATTCCAAGAGTTTGCATGGAATAGCTCATTTGTATTAGGTGCATTTCTCCTCCTCAGAGGAGAGCACCCTAAGAGATGGACAAAATAAATTCTCCATATGGATGAGCTATTCCATAATTGTTCCAGAAACGTTCTCTTGAACGTCCTCCTTCAGCAATTGGCATCAGTAGCTCTCAGGAATGAGGTTCTGAACCAGGAAAACCACCAGCCTGACCCTGTTCCCAGCTCCTAATCCTCTGCTGACTGCATTGGAAAATGCACAGACACTTACAGTTTTTCAGCAGTCTGCATTTCTCTCACAATCATTTGTAATTTCCATCTGTGGTGTTGGCTCCCCAAGCATTCAAAATATTTTATGGCTTCGTATCTGTCTTCCATTCTAAATCGCAGCAACGTAAATCTTTCCCAGACTACTCTATGTGTATATATAAACATATGCATGCATGCAAATATATATATATCCATATCTATTCTACCATGCAGTAAGCAGTTTACTCACAAAAGGCACACAACTCTTACTTATTTTTAATGAATCAAGCACATATCTGGAACTCTTCATCAAAAACGTGTTTCTGCTTGAGAAATCAAAACAAATATTCATAGTATTTTTTGTGCAAATTGTTCTTGGCTTGGTCACAAAACAAACAATGGGCACAACGAATCTCTGGTTTTACACCTGGGATGAATTGGGGCCAGCAGTGTCTTTGACAGAAAAATCAAAATGCAGCTCACTAATAACAATAAAATGCTCAGCTGCCTCTCCACTGAGCAAAGCAGCCATCAAACTAATGATTAAATTCACATCAATCATTTGGCATGGTAGAAATAAAGGTCGTGCAGTATAATGTTGTCAGAGAATCAACATCTCTTTGCTTAGAAAAGAAATGTCTTGACTTCATCTCAACATTTGTTTTCTATAAATGCTGAAGTTTTTATCAGCATTTGTATAGCAACGGGAAACAATCCTTCATTGCAACAAGCCAATTCCACTAACATTATTTCTAAAATAAACATAAAAGCTAGATAAAATTAATATGGGAAAGTGTTTCTGAAATCCTCCTGAAATTGAGTTGCCGTTTCTGCTCTGTCACCAACCTTCCTCCTTCTAACAAAAAATATTTAGTAGCAGCAGCAATAAATATTGAAGAAAATCCCATTTAGAGCAAATGGGGCACAATTTCAAGTAGGTTACACCATTTGCACGCACTCACTCACTGGTACAGTTAGATATACGCACAAGATTAATAGAAAAAAAATCCTATAAACCCCTGTTTTCTCATAAAAAAAGAACTTTCCTTTCTAATTCATAGTCTTTTTTTTTTTTTTTTATAGCAGCACTTTTTAAAGCAAACCCAGAAACTGGATATAACTGGAAGGAGATGGCACTACGATGCCTCTCGGGATATGCTGTCGCCTGAATTCCCACAGACTCACACCAGCACAGCACCGTGGTGCATCAGGAGCAACAGACCCTCACCAGCCTGTCTGTCAGGCAGAGGAGGTGGAGGTGCTACATGTTTGAGCTGAACAACCAAGTGAGGTGCAACCGCTGTAATTCCGAATGCATGCGTTTCCTCTCAGAATTGCTTTGTTTTTCAATTTCACACAAGAATGTAGTTTTTTTGTTTGGGGTTTTGGGTTTTTTTTTTTGTAGAAAGAAGCCCTTTTATAATAATCCTCTTACAACTCTTTAAAAAAAAATTTGTTGACTTCAAAGTTGCTTACTTGTATTAATTTTGTTTTAATCTTGTGTTTACAATTCTCTTTGTTTTCAAGTCAACATATTTTATTCTGAATTCTTTCCAGAAATTTCAGAGTTAATATGTAATTAATATAGAAACTATTTCTTTTTATAAATTATTTAGGGATATTAGAACTGAATATACTTATTTGAACAAGAGAAAGGTAATTATTTAAATCAGAGCAATATTCTGAAACGTCATATGAGAAGAACCACCTTTTGCCATGTATGAGCTATGAATTACATTTGAAAGTGTAAAACGTAATTAGAACCAGCAATTCTGAGTTCTCATTTCATTTTCTGATATACCTACGTAAGTTTAATAAATGTATTGCTCAGCCAGCATAAGAATTATTTTATGTTTCTTAGCAAATATGTATTTTTATATTTACAAAGTCACTTAGAAGGTCACTGATTCTACTCTGAAAGTACAAGAATCTCATAATAAACCACAACTTGAAACTTCCTTTCAAATTAGAGTGAAGCTCTTGGGAGGAAGAGATGGAACCTGAAGAAGTGACACTTTGGGAAAAAATTTTGACTGTGCCGGCAGCCATCTTACATTTTACAACACCGGTTCTGGCTCCTCTTGAAACAAAAAACCCACCAAAAAGCCCCTGAGATGAATCTCAGAAAGTTGGCCAGTACACAAACATATCAGCCTCTTCAGTATGCACAAAGTATATCCTGCAGGAGAAAAGGATTATAGTATTAGTTCTGTACCATGGGATGACTGTCAATTCTGCGGCTCCTTGCTACGTTTATCAGTTGCAATAATCAACTTCATGCCTCTGATGCAAGGACCTAGAGCGAGACTGCCTTCCAAAACTGAATGATTTGGAGAAAGGAAATATCTCCACATGAACAACCACAGTATGCCAAACCTGAAGTCCATCCAGCCCAGTATCTTGCTCTAGCAGTAGTAGGGGAGGCCCAGAAAACAGTGCAAGAGCAGGGCAAGCCTATTGAGAAAGCCCCTCTGAATACTCAATTGACTTTTTTTGGTGATTTGCAGCTCGAGTCTTTGTGTTTGTTATGTAAGTAGGTGAGACACATTTTTCTTCCCCAAATTTTACCAGGGAGACTCTTTGTATCAGCAAAGTCTCGAAGCAGCTGAACCATGCGTTGTGTGAAGAAGTATTGCCTTCAGGTTTTTTTGATTTGTCACTTACTAGTTTTATTTGAAATCCTGTCCTCCAGTTATAGTATTAGAAAGGGCAGGAATAACCATTGCTGTCCACCTTCCCCGTACTAAACCTGACTGTACAGACCACTCCAATATCCCCTGTCAAAGGTCTTCCTTCCAGAGGAGTCTTGTCCTGCTCCATTATTCCTCAGGTGGAAAGCATCCATGAATGTATTCATCTTGGTGAGTATTTCCTGGTTTGTTCCCTACCTTTTCTTAATAATTCCTAACATTTCCATTTGGAGACTTTTTTTGACCACAGGGCTGAGACCTTTTTTTTTAGAAATGTGCATTTGACCCTCAAATCTCATTTTGAATGAATGAGGCTAATTCAGAGCCCACATTTAGCTATGCAAAAGAGCTATCTTCATGTAGCCTGCACTTAATTTTATCTGATTTGTTTGTTTAGAGGAAGGCAGAAGAACATTGGATCGAAGTTTCCTCCTCCAGAAGAGTGGGAACTCACACAAGCATTTGCCCACGTTTCATCTTTTATGAATTCACGTAATGTGAACAGTATGTCACTGGGGAGATGCATTAAAGCATTTAGCATACATTCAGGCAAGTGGATTTCCCTTTTTTGCTTTACCTGTCTCTGTGTCTAGACAGCTGTAAAGCAGGGATCAGAAATGATGTCCAAAATGATTCTTCCATTAAATACTTCAGTCTCTAATGCTGGCTTCATACAAATGCAGTTAACAAAGATCCTGCTAACAGTTCATTACCACAAAACTCATTCTTGCTCAACAAAAGGAAGTAATGACAAAATGTATTTTCTTTTTTCTCCTTCTAAATCTCTTTTATCAAAGAAAGCAAGCATCAAGATACCAAACCACACAGAAAGAATTATGGAATACTTCCTTTCTTGTACTCTAACATGTTTCAATTAAAATATGCAAATATTAGCATGCTTTTCTGGGACTTTTTAAATAGAAAAGTTAGTGAATGTCGATATGGACACTATGAACTGATTTTACATTTCCTAGCTTCTTCTTTTAAGGGTTTTTACTTTATTTATGATTTTGTTCTGCCCAAGCCTTAGCAAAAGATTGAGATCAGGTTATGCATTTACTGAAATATCACAAAGCTGTAATTAAAATCTCTGCTCTTTGACATCAGCAGTGAGTTGATGACGTGGATGATAAACATCTACTTCACATTTTTGTAATTGGGCAAGGGATGACAACAATAACTGCAAGTGTGAGATCTCTTCCACAGATAAGCTTTGGCAGGAGAAAGCAGAATGCCAGGTGATGATGCAGCAAAACATTTATAGATTATAATAAAACCACCTAGTCTTCGTTCATTACCTATTATGTTTAGAACACAAGGCATAGCTTCTACTTTCAGGAAATAAACTGAATTAAGAACACACCAGGCTTCCTATGTATTCATACCAAACGCTTAAGTTTGCTGCCTAAGGGGTGACATTTGCAAAGGCTGCAGAAGGGTCATGTGAAGTAATGACACTACTTCAGGAAGAAAATGTACCCAAGCCACTCATGGCCATACTGAGAGACAGCGGCACAAGGCATTGCTTTGCCCAGCTCCTCCTCCACCGACAATGTTACAGGACCCCTGGGAGAAGCTCAAATAGCTGTTCACCTTTCAAATCCCATTTGTGGGAACCTGTTTCAAAGGGCAGAGCGTAGCGATGGGCAAATGAAGATTGACACCCCGGATGCTGTTGGGCTAAGGAACGCGTACGGCACGTATAGTAGAGGATAAGCTTTCTTACATGGTTTTGCTGCTGAACCAGAGGCCTGAAGTGCAAGCAACCCCTCCACTATAGAAAAAAGCCAGTTCAAAACCACTGATCACTGTCAAACATGGACAGTCAGCTGGGACGGGGGCATCTGGGACTTGCAAGTCCACCCACAGGAACCAGGAATCCTCCTGTGATTGCTCACTGCCCGATCACCAGCCTGCGGTGGCTGGGCAGCCTTTAGTGCCTCCAGGCTTGCACAGGATTAGACCAGGCAGACAGAAGGGAAAGCCCCATATCATAACAGTGGCCCCATTAAAACATTTATTCTTTGGGATGTCAGCCTGAACTTTGAATTTCTTTGCTTATGCTGGTTACTTGCCTTAATGTTTTTGAACTGTAGTCCTCTGTTCCCTGAGAGAAAATGCATATTTAGACTAATTTAAATGCATTAAGTAGCATACTTATTTTCATGCCCTGCCCGTAAGATGCAGAATGTTACACATAACTTCCTATAATGTAAATTAGAATTTAATATCCATGGAGTTGCACCTTGAGAATATACCCTGGAGTACTTATTACCAAAGTATGATTGTTACCTGATTCAGTACATATTTTGGTACACAGAATGCACCGTGTCCCCCTTTCACCTTAGGGATGTAAATGAATATTTTTGTAAACATGCACTATTTAACTTATATGTCACAGCAGATCCTGCAATTCCATATTTTGCTGCTTGCAAAAAAATAAATAGCAGATTTATTCAAATCATGCAACAAAAGATAGAAAGGAGCTCCTGCCTAGAATCAATTTCCAAATGTCTTGGTTACACTGAATCCTAACCATTTTCTCAAAATAGCTTTAATGATCTTATTTAATCACAGCCTTTTGCATACCAAATGAGGCAGCACACGATACACTGTGCAAGAAATATTGGAGAAGCTGCAAAAATACTGACCAGCTTTCTTGGTAGCAGAAGACATAAACTGCTCATCCTTAGGTGATCATGCGATTTCTGCCTCCCGCCCCTTCCTTCCCATCATTCTGGGGCTGTATGCTGCCAGCTGTTACAGAATCACATGCTGGGGCTGAATGAAACTGATTTCAGGAGCACATGGGATGGTGGACATCCCTTAGCCATTTGCTAGCCCAGGCAGCTTTGATGGCTACTGCTGAAGAAGGTCTGGATGGTGAATCCACCAATTTGCCAGGTTGTTAAAACTTGCTAAATAAAGTGAAGACTTCCCACTATGCCAAATTCTCCTGATGAGACTTCTACAGTCAAGTCAAGAACTTTGCTCCTTCTCCACTCACAGGAAGAGAGATATGCCTTGATTCAGCAATATACTTTAGCACGTGCCTCAAAATGCTCTATTGAGTGGTCTCCACTGTCCTCAAGTACCTCATCTCAGTTTAGATAGAACATAAAAGGTAACTCAGTCTGATCTAATTAAGTCAAAGGAAAGTGTGACCTGCCTTTTAGCCTACAGGGGCAAACAGGAGAGATTTTAGCATCATACATCAGGTTGGTTGTTGTATATGAAATAAGCTGGTGCTCATGTATCTAGGTCACAGACCAGCAGCATTTCTTCATATGAACCATCACGGGACCAACAGTCTCAGCAAAAAAACATAAAACCTTGAATGCACCGAGTGATTAAGTAAATACATGATTCAGAGCTATTTTCTCTAGAAATTCATTACGAAGCTGTAGATAGCTGGTGCGTATATTCCTGCTGTCTTCCACAGACAGAAGACTTCAGTTTCCAGGAGTGTCAACTCTGATGGATTCCCTCAACCCTGAAAGTTTTAGCTTTCCAGAATTTTCAGAGCTCATCAAGGATTTAGCTCATCGAGCTCTGTTAACCATAGCATGGTTCATGCTCTTAAACTGTGTCTTTGCCAAAATCTGTTAAAGAAATGCCCTTCTCCTATTACTCCAAAATATAAAACAGAGCCAATAATGGTGGTTTTTTGTCTGTGACATCTTCTAGTTCAAGAAGTACTTCATCCACACGGCTGAATTTCCTTGGGCCGCACACAGGTTGGATTTGAGAGTGAATGATGAAACAGAGCATTATGTTTTAGCTTAAACCCTTCAAAAGAATAAATAACTGATGATGAATTTTCAAGGGGATTGTGCCTCAGGATACAAATGTGAAACCTCTTTGGCTTGCATAGGGTAAGGCAATTGGAACAAACTTCCTATAAATACGAAGCCCGAATCAGGCCTTGTTAGACCAACATTCACAAATCTACTTTGCTACCTTGTAGTAACAGAAGGAAACTTAGCAAGAGAAAAAGGGACACTTAATATTGCTTCAGACTGTCTCTCCTCCAAATTAAGCACTTTCAGTGCAGGTTGAAAATGACATAGCAGCTGCAGAGCATGTTGAATTGATTTTGCCAGGTATGTGCCTGCATGGGGCTGCTTTTTACTTTAGTAATTGGAGGGTTAATTAGTTCTGAGAGTGTAAACAGGTTGGTTAAGCAGCAGTCCAGATGAGCTGCCACGTTCCAGTTGGCGAAGACTTAGGAGCAGACTACACGTGTTTCGAGAATAACTAATCTGCTTCCCTGAACACCTATTTGCTAAATGAACATGAAGCCAGAGCTGTGCAGAAGTTGGAGAGCTGCTAGCAATAAGCTGGTTAGGCTGTTCCTCAGATCTGTGGGTTTCTGAAGTAGTTTTCTGTAAGAAAATTCAAGTTGCACTTCTAGTAAGAGAAATCTCAGACAATTAGACCCAGTCAGTTTATTTCATAACTTTAAACATTTTACCTGAGAAGAAAAGAAGATCTTTCTCCTAGAACATACTTGGAGAAAGTTGTTTCTCTATATGACAGTCTGCAGAATGGACATTCCATGGTTTTTCAGTAACTGAAGGAATTTAGATGGGTGAGAAGAAAATGACAAGCTAGAGATGGTTCAAATGGGCTCTCATTCTTTCAAAAAACTTCAAAACAGCTGGTGACAATGTCATTCTTCTCCCAATGTCAGTATTTTGCCAAAATCGATGAAGAACAAAAAGTTTTGACTTGGTAACTAAAACGAGCTTCACAAGGGAGGGCAGATCAGGTGCTCCACGCTGACATTTCCACGTCACGCTGCTTTTTTCCATTATGAGTCATGGTCACAAGTGACCATTCTGGAAAGTCCTTGGACAGTCCAAATGGAAAACAAACAAGATCTTTCCTGGATACCATGACTGGAGTCTGACTGGAAGCTTCAGACTGGAAGTATTTGACATTTTGTGGCAAAGTACATTTGTTCAAAGCTCTCAGCTGTTTGGGTATTTAGGAAGAAACTAAAATGCATACAGGAAGCAGGAACACTGAAAAATGTTATTGAATGATTTTTCTTTGAAAACCAGAAATTTTTGGTCACTGTATTCAAAAGCCTTCATACACTTTGAATGTAAATGCAACGGAGTTAAGATTCTCACGGAGGACTCATCTCTGATTTAACTTGTATTCAACCAGCTCATCCAAAATGGATGATGCCAAAGACCACCATTCCTTGCAACTTTTGGGCTTTAAAACCTACCCCATTCTCAGAAACACAGTTAGAAATGATCTAGTAATGATAAAAATAATGCGTACAGATGTTGGACTGTGTAAGATACTGGTTTTCTTCAGTAATACACTCAGGAAATACCGTCACTCTCTTGATTTTTAGTCTATTTAGTTCTAGGTGAGCACATTACGTATACTGTATTGAAGTATCTCATTTGTATACATCAGGCTATCCACATTTTACCATATGGAGGTATCACATTATTAATAGCTGTTTTCCTTAAATAGACTACAGTTTGCTTTAATCTTCCTTTCTGTGCATGATCTTGCAAGAGTAAAAAGGCTTCCATACAAAGGCTGTGTTTTTATATGCAAATCTATCATTTGATTACACACTTTTTTGTCCCTACATTATCATGAATATTTCTGATTAATGTTTTATGGGTTAGGCTTAGGATTTGTGAGCTATTTCAAATTTTATCTGTTTGCCATATCATCTGCAAATACCGCATCTTTGTTGATGTTGATTGGTCTCATTTACATATTTATCACACTTTTATTTTCAAGGATGTTTTGCTATAAACTGTCTGTCCCAATTTCTCCTCCATGTACTAATAGTACATAGATATATTTTCAAACTGAGCTCATTTCCATATATTATTTTTTTGGTTAGAAATAAATCACCACTTAGAGACATCCTATTCAATGCGAGCACTACCTTCACACGTATCTGACATATGGTTTCTGAGTAATTAAAGATAACGGGAGCAGTTTACAATGCACTTTGCAACCCACTTCATAGTCCAGAGGGTTCAATGATTTTCCACAAGGACTAGGCTAAAAGGAACCCTGCAGAACTGGGGAGAAACAAGTGTTTCTGGTGTGTTCACCAGAAGGTATGCTTCTTGCTAAATCCCTTACTTATGCAAGAGTATGAGGGAAAAGGGTAGAAATGATGCAGAGAAATGTCGGCAATTGATTCCTTTTTAGTTTTGCCATTACGCTCACAGCATTGAAAAAGGCACTGATGCTAAAGTGCATTTTCCTACTCTCACTCAGAATGCTCTTGGGCGAACAGCCTGTTTGTGACCCCCTCCTGTCAGGGTGCAAGTGCTGGGTGTGCTTCTAAACAAAATGTTGTGATTTGCTCATATATGAAATAATTCAGAAAAATCGTACATGCCCCCGAATACTTCAGGTTGGACAGTGACAGTTATCATTTCTGGTGCTCGCACCAGTTAACCCAGGGATTTTCTGTTGCTAAAGAGTAGTAGGAAACGCTTTACTAAGGATTTTTCCTTCTAGTGGGGGAGGGCTGTGATACATCCACAATAGTATACTAATGAATGTATGATACATCTGTTCATCAAAGGTGCTCATGATTTTATCTCCAGGTTTATCACTAAAATTCACAGATATCAGACTCTTACACCCTTTACGTGCTAAGATTTTTTGATCTATTGCCCGTAAGAAGCTTTTCTCATGCATCCTGCTAGCTGACTCTGAACATGCACAAAACAATCCTATTTATTCATTAGTAAAAAGAGAATCGGCTGCCCTGTTATGAACAGGAATGTTTTCCTCCCTAATCTTCCACTGGTTTATTACAATCTATTACAAAGTCCTCGAAATAATCAGTTTTCCATGATCTGCTATGGCATTTTATTTACTAATCGCAATGATGCTCCACGCTGAATCAACCCTTTGACCGAGGACTGCCCGCTTGCTGATATAAAAATGTATTTATGACAACAATGTTTTGGAACATGGTCTTAAAAAAAAAAGTTTCTAATTTTTTTAAACAGAAGAATGAAACTAGATGAAGCTTAGAGATAGGGGCTTGCTCACAGGCAGTAAAAGGAGCTGCAACCAGAAACTGCTGTTTCGAGTAAAATAGTTGTTTCCTAGTAAATATTGACACAATACATACATTTTCTCTAGGTCACCAAGTCCTGCGAAAGCTCCTTTTGAAATGACTCTCATCTTCGTGAGGACAAATCTCCTGAAAATAGAGAAAATGGGGTGATTATTCACTATTCGCAACGCGGGACTGCGTGGCAGCCTTGTCAGCAAAGGAGAGGCCTTTATCACCGGTGCAAGGAAAGTCTCCAGCCTGAAGGCTTCGGCATCTAAATACAGCTGTAATGTTCAAAGGCTTCGTGGGACTGCAACTGCCTGCCCAGACCAAAAGTACAGCACAGCATTGAGCTGTTCAGCATCTGGAGCCGCTCAGGGGAAACAGCATCTGTCAGTAGCTGCAGTTTCCCTGTTTGCTTCAATAAGAAATCCAGACCTGGTCACTGCAGCTTTGCTGTGCGCTGGGAGGAGACAGCATCTTGCTCATCTCAACCTCTCCTTTGAGAGATGCTCAAGCACAGGATGAAGCAGGCCTGTGCAGCCAGACCGGGGTGAGTTGCTTACACAAGGTTGTAAGGTGGTACATGCATGCTTATGCAAGATAAGCCTTAACCTGCTGCACAGATAATTTAAGGAGTCAGCTACTATCTCCTGTCAGTGCAACATTAATACCCTTTATTGCTTCTCAGCCTCTCTTTGAATTAGTTCATAATGTGCCACAAAATTAGGACTTTGGAATACACAACTCGATCACACACGAAGACAACATTTTAATCATTTTTTTAAAGGTCACAGAATACGCTTTATGAAGAAAAAACATTTAAAATATCATATAAACCTGTTTGCTAACCTGGACTCATCTCCTTTTATCACAATAAACAAAGAAGATGACAGAACTTCCGATGGCACTCGGCAAATGAAAGGTAGGGCACCTACTACTCCTTGGAGAAATAAGGTGTTATCTGGGTAACTGTTTTCTTTCATGCATTTAATCATTCGTAGGTATTGAGCACAAACAATTGCATATATTAACACGACCTGCTCATCAAGACATATGCTTCACATGATACGCTTATGACTAGATGCCAGGTCAAGAAAGCGTAGCTGAGACATGAGAAAGCCCACAGAGATTTTGCAGGGAGAAATATTGTATTTTTGTATTTGCTGCTGAGAACAAAAGTCATATTCAAACTCCCAGGTATTAAACATGAAGCAGATAAAATAAGCAAGACATCAGATAATACCGGTTGTATTGAACTATAGCTGTTAAAAAAATGGTATTTTCGTTTTTAAAAACCATCACCTGTGTTACATACATGAATACCGCCCTGTGATTCAGTTTCTTAGTCTGTTCTCCCATGGAAATGGAAATGAATTGTTTTCTGAATTACTATGGAAGTCCTTTTTTCAGTGAGCATGCCTGCTAGAGCATCCCTCATTTTTATCATCTCAGAACCGGTGTTGCATGGCTGCTTGGGATTGCCTTTCAGCTCATGTCTGTGCTGCCTTATTGTAAGGTCTGCAGGAAGAAAGAAATGAGAAGTCAGCCTGGTATTACCTGCTGTGCAGTCCTGCAAATTTTAACACAATACCTCAAAACTAGAGACTTACTTTCTTACCATTCACATAAAGTATTCATACAGTCCTCATCTATTTTTTATTACAGCTGATTAGTTTAGAATTTTCATGGGAGATTATCATGTGTTAATCAAAGTCATAGGGAAAAAAGTATTACCCTGATAGAATACTGCTGTGAAATGTTCCTATTTTTTTAATTGTAGGTCTTTAGTAGAATCTACCCCCTCATTTAGATTCCCAAATATGAGTTAATATTTACTTAAGCGGGACAAAGTCAATGCACGCCTCACCTAGCTCTAGAGATGTCACTGTGATTACACACTGTGAACTTGGCCCCACGCTTTTTTAAACATTGAAGTTTATGGTATTCTCAGTCCTAAAAGGTGATGAAGTCAATTTGGTATTCCGTTATTCTTGTACTATCATTAATGTAAGTCAGAAAGAGCTTCAATGCACTGTCACACAGGAATTACAGTATTGAGATCATTATGCAAATGTTAGAAGGATTAAAGAGCTTCCAGAAACGGCCTAACCTGGATTAGGCAATTTGTAAAGCCCTACTGAAAACACGGCCGGTGTAATGCATGCAAAACTACGGCTGTGCTTTCAGAGTGCAGCTAGGTACAATGGATCCCTGCAGAACACCCAGTAGGCTTAGCGCTACAAAGCTGAACCATCAGGAAACTCTTTAACTTTGATCTGCTTTGAAACCTTTCCTGAACTCTCCTTCGTAGAAATGCACACCTAATTTTGGAGCCCTAGAAGGCAGGCTTTGCCTGAAAAGCCACCCATAATTTTTTTATGGCAATGTTCTAAAATGAATCCTCTCTCTGCAGGTGCAGATCACCAGGAGGTTTGCAATCTTTTAATTAAACATGGGCCTACACCACTCTTCACCACAACAAGAATTTACAGCCTGACCCCGAAACTAATTAAAAGAAGGGAACCTCATTCATAGATGAGGTTAGCTATATGAGGAAAGCCACAAGTGCATGGAAGTAAAAATCAAACCCTGAGTTTCTTTGTTGAATACCCTGCTATCCTGCGTTAATAAGGTGCCAGAATTCAGAAGCCACGTGTCTAATGCCCTGGAGCAGTTAAAGTAGAATTGAAGTTTAATAGCTGAAGTCTCACATTCCACTTTAAAAAATTAAGGTTAATTGTTTTTAAACATCCCTGAGTAGGCTAATAAAGTCAGCCTTAATAGTATAATGAACGCTGAAAATTAGAATCAGCTACTTGTTGAAGTATCAACTGTATAATGAATAGGAGTCTATTATAACTAGTCAAATGCTGTATTGTCAATAAATCTCACCAATTAGGCTCCAAGAATCAATCTGTACTTAACTTGAGATACTGGCTGTTCAGTACCAATTCTTTCTGAGGTACACGGAGAAAATAATTGAAAAGCATTTCCTTGGGTTTGTTGCTGGCATTTTTTGATTTGATTTTACGGTCAAAGAAATGAATACAGCCTACCTTCGTTCAAGCATGTTTCATGTCAAGACAAACAAGTAAACAAAAGCATCCTTTAAAAAACATGTGCTTAAGGGACAGATGCAGTATTTGGTCCTAAAAAATTATGTTAGCACTTAAGCACCAGCAAGGAAAGCACTGAAAAGCCTAAACGCTCAGTGCATGGTGTGGAACTGAAAAACCCAGAGGCAGGTGCCCAACATAAGGCGTGAGAAAGGTTAGACTGAAGGTTAGGTGATCCAAAAATCTGTACGCAGAGCTAGCCCCCGGGAAACACTAAATCTCATCTCCTGGAGCTTTCAGCTCTGCATCAGAGCTGCAGGTGTAGCACCAGCCTCAACACACACAGGGAGCCCCCACCTGCAGCAGGCTTTGCCAGGAGGCAGGGAGGCATCGTGGTCTCTCAACACAGCCCTGGCAGCCGAAGCGCAGACATAGGGAACGTGAGTCCTGGCTTCAAGTCCCCCCTCACCCTGAGTGGTGCAAACTCCCATATTTCATGCCGCAGGAGGATGCTCAGCAGCCAAGGGACCTCTCCCTGTCTAGGCTCAAGCGTTGTACAGCCAGGGCTAGATTCCTTGTGCCACCAAAGAGGACAAGGGGGAACTTAACCCTACCATCCTCTCTAAAGGCATTACAGTTAGAGCTGATTTCCCTGGGACAGAGTAAAAAAAATAATTACACTTTTTGAAGTCCAGAGTTCAGTGATGCTAATGTTATTTGGGCTACAGTAGGTCCCAGAAGTCCTAGCAAGGACTCCAGTGTTGGAGCCACCAAAAACTTAACAGATGAGAGAACAGAAAAGAAACAAGCACAGGAAAGGAAACAAGCCCCAAATGGTGACATGGTTATCCTGCATCATGAGAAGGCAGTATACATGGCTGGAATGAGAAGAATGGCAATATTAACTACTGTTATTCCCTTCGTACAGAAGTATAAGGTAGATTTAAGTCTGGCCCATTGCTCCTATACATGCCCTGATATCCAGGAGAGGTTTCTAAATCCTGACTTAAGTACCCCTGTTGAAAGTGATTCTTGGGGAGTTTATTGGTAGGAACTGAAGCTGTCTGCTGCAGTTGTACAGTCACACGCTTTATATATTTTTATATATATGTTATGAATTATAAATATTTACGTAAATATATAATATTGCTCAATATTTAACTGATTTTTACCTACTTCTGTTCTTCTGACCAGTGACAGTAATTGTTTTCTGTTGTGCAGTAATATCCTTTTACATCTGGAAGGACAGGTAAGCTTACAATCAGACTATATTTCTCTGGACTGAACATGCACGATTCCCACAGGTTTTTCCATTTTTCAATTTTAAGTGTTTTATATGCGTCTTTATTGTATAATTTTAGTCTGTCTCATGAATGGATGTGAGTAAACTCTTCTATTATGAAACTGCTAAAAAACTGTTGCTAATTAAGGCTAGACCTGTAAGGACTAGGGCAGAACTATCTCCTACTGATTTGGTTATATATTCAGAGACATCTAAACCTGGTTGTTTAAAACAGTGGGGTCTCAGTTAGTATGAAGCCACTAACATAGGTGACTTACACCACTTTATGTCACTATGAAGAGCAAACAACCCAAATACATCTTGCTTCTGTATGGCTGTGTCTAGTATAAGAGAAATATCATAGTGCCAACTTAGTCTCAAAGCGTATAGAGGACACGATGCAAACACCAGAAACTAACAGCTACTGGTAAAATATTCCTGAATAACCCTCTAACATTTCCAGTTATGAAGAGATTTATTGAACCTTTCTTAAAATAGAGTCTTCTGCAGCTGAAGTAGTTCAGACAGAACATAAGACATGAAGGGAAAAAAAAACCTCCAGAAAAATTAATATTCTTCCATCCAGCCCTACATGAATCCAGTGACAGAAATCAGACTGACCTCATCACGAAGGGATGGAGGACTGGATGTCATTATTCAAGGATCTGGTGCCCAAGGTATAGGTGATTAAAAAGACTTGGTAAATTACAAGATAAAAAAAGTGGACCCATATGGGTCGTTTCTGCTACATGTCTCTCAGAAAAAGTGCGTAGGAAACACATGAAGTGTGCACATCAAGCAAATCAATGTAAATACACTGTGTGTGTGAGGTTAGCCGTTTATGTGCAAAATGATGTATTTTGCGTATTCATCAAATGAGTTCTCAGACCCTGGTCCCGCAAGCTTTTTCTTGAACAATTATGAAGATGCTCTTTAGCATAACTTCTCCACCAGAACTTACTCCCGCACTACGCTGGTGCCCCTCCTCCCAGCCCCCTTCCTTAGCAAACGCCCCCACCACCGGCAATAATCTTGCACAACAGAGGACTGCACTGATTATCAGAATTAGACTAGTTAAGAAAAAAAAATAATTTTTGCTTCATAAAGCATGGCTGAATTTAGATCTTTCAAAACACTCTTTAAAACTCATTTCTCAGATCTACTTAAGTCACACACAGTTAATCAGAAAGTGTGTGCATTGTAGAATTATCTTCCCTGGCTCATGTAAATTGCAAATTCATGATGTTAAAATGAACTATATCAAGCAGATACTATAAACTTTATAACTTAAGGACCAAAGGAAAATAAAATAAAAAGCCAAAAAGATTCAGTGACCATAATGCTAAATCACCAAATTCAGTTCCAAAGAAATAAATGTGATAGGATTTTGAAGAACATTTTACTTTAATCTCTGAGCTAATAGACTGATGTTATCACCTTCTAATCCTCTGCAGCAATGTGTATTTTGTCAAGCAAAGATTTACAGTGAAATTTAATTTACTCTGTAATTTTTTGGTTTGTTTTTTTTTTTTTTTTGCTTTTTGCTTTGGAGATGTGCTGGAGGTTCCAGCACAAGCAACAGATGAGTCTTTGCTTTACACCAGGAGAAGACAAAGCGATGCCGTGACCTATTTAGTGTGCTCTTGATTAAATGCAAAAATAAACAAAATCCCATCCCCTGTTGTTTTTTTTTTTTCTGTTTTTGCTTGATTAGTCAATGCAACTGTGAAGGACTATTTTGCTTTTCATGCTGTAATAGGAGACAAATAGATATTGCAGACTGTGCCCCAGATGGTGTAAATCAATCCAGTTGTGTCATTTTGGCCCTAAACTTTTGTCCTAATTCCCACTGGAATGAATCATGAGGTTCCTTTGAGCTAAATGTGATTTAATTTAAATTTATCAAGAACATTTGTAAACCCCCAGCTCATCGAAATGGGTTCCCATTGTCATATGACTTCACTATGACTAGGGTCTGGTTCTAGTAAACATCTCGTTAGGAAGGGACACATGCACATACATGAACGTGAAAGTATTTTTCCTAATCAGCTGTGTAGGTGGAAGATCTCTGTAGTCTATTAAGCAGATTGTAGCTGCTTTCAGACATAGCTATGGTTTCCCCTTCCTAACAGCAGGCGGAGAGGAGTCCAAAACTCATAAATCAGATGCTAAAACATCAGGCTTCAAAAACCATCAAGCTAAGCACAAAAAAATTGGTTTTATTTGCTTTCTGGATTAAAGTCTTTAGAGTGCATTCATATCATGCTGCAAAGCTCTTTTCAACACTCACGAGGCTTTAATTTAAAAACAGAGAAAGATTTATATTAGTTGTCTCAGTTCCAGGAGATCCTGAGGCTGGGACTTCGTAAGGCTGACAGGATCACGAGGAATGGCACTGGCAGTGACAAAACACCGCTCCCACCATCCTACTGGCTCATCTTTTCAGAGAGCTATGCTATCATCTTAAAGGTAAATCCAAAGCCAAGCAGAATATTTTTCCAATAATGACTATTCATGTAACTACAGATTCATTTCAAAAAGGGGACCCTGATGGCACAGGCACGCTTGAATTATGGAGGAAGAGCTTTGCAATTCATTTTTTCATCCGAGACATGATTCACGCATTTGAGAATCTGAGAACCCCTACTTTACACATGTGTAAATTGACTTACGAGAGAGAGAGAGAGAGAGAGAGAGAGAGAGAGAGAGAGAGAGAGAGAGACTGTAATCGCTTGCTAATGTGCACAATCTGGCTTGAAGCATCTAATCACTGCATTCACCTAATGTGCTTAAATCAGCTGCTCATCCCCTTCAAATGCTTGTGAAAGCACAAGTTATCTAGACTGTACAGCTAGTTTATTCCTTTTGTGGGATAATAAAAGCAAGTAAAGGTGAGTATCCCAAGGAAAAATTAGGCAATACACATTTTATGGAGAAGACAGATAACAAAGGTCCCCTCCTGAGTTTCAGGCTGTACTGGGCCTGGCTAGGAGAGAGTTAATTTTCTTCACAGCAGCTCATACGGTGCTGTGGTTTAGATTTTTGGCCAAAACCGTACTAATAACACACTAATAGTCTAGCTTTCCCTGAACAGTGCTTGGACACCATCAAGACCACCTCTGGTTCTCACTCTGCCCCCTGCAGTGAATAGCCTGGGGGGTGGGCTATATGTTGGGGGGGACACAACCGGGCAGGTGACCCAATCTAACCAGGGTTATGATATTGGTATATATATATTGGTATAGATGGTATTCCATACCATATAATGTCATGCTCAGCAATACAAGGGAAAACCATTCTTCTATCTGACTGAAAAATGCAGGATAACTCTGGGAGGGCACACGTCCTCCTTTCAGGTATGCTACTCAGGAATCTCTTCGGGTGTGGGAGTGATGTAAGGGGCATCTCTGAGAAGGAATATTTTGGTTTGTGTGCCGTTAAACAAAGCAATGTACAGGCAAAGTAAATACAATTAGAACTGCGATCATAAAGTTTTTAGCGATGCCTGCCTTCTTTGCAGGTCTGAATCTAAAAGGCAGTATGTGCAGTAGCTCATGAAGAGTCACTCCTTAATCTTTACCAGTGGCCTCCCTTAAAAATCAATTTCCTTTTCTTTTTTGAATTAGATTAAAAGGATAATGAATAGTACTGATGGCATTCCTATTCTAAATTTAGTGAATACTTGCTCAGCGTAATAATGCCGTCCAGCCACAAAAAGCTGAAGGAAAGCATTTTAAGATCACACAGCTGATGTCCTGTTGGCATTTCACTTGTAGGGTGCTCACAATACCATAACATTGATAACAAAATGCCCGTTTCCCCAGCAGAGCTGGGTTGCCACTCACACAGGCACACAGCAAAGTTGCTGTGGGATTTGTTTTTCCTCCAGGACCTTGCTTAGGTCAGCTAATAAGTTGCACACAGTGCCCCTCAGCAGCTAACAGCTGATAAGGAGAGATAAGGAAGGACAGAAAATTGTTGTGAGGAAAAAAAAAGCATCTAAAAGACTGCAAATGTGGTCAAGCAACACGCTTGTAAAGCTTACTCTCCCTCCCCCCTGCCTTAGTTTTCCAAGCCCTTGGTATGTTTAGTCTCAGCACTGATACCCTTTTCATTTCTGGACAAAGCATACACTGTCCTCAGTAACACTGTACATCCCCCCATGATGCTGCAGATAGCTTCTTTCTGTGGTCACATGTGCAGGCAGTTAAAAATAAAGCTCAAAGGTACTTTTAAGTACCTCTGCTTGAATAGGGTGGGATGAATCTGGAGATGGGGGATTAAAAAAAAAACAAGGTGGAGAAAAAAAAAGAGAAGATTTGCAAAATCAGAAAAAGAGATGCAACACCAGGACTTTTACCCCATCTGAGGTGTTTAATGGTCTACACTTAGTGCAATTATTTCACTGTACTTTGGCTAGGTTGGTTTCCGCTGAGATAAATCCGGAGAGGAACAGAGTTGCGACTATTCAGAACAGTTGCCTGCGTGTGTTGACTCACTTTGCAAAGTGTCTGACAAACAATTTTGTTGAAGATTTCGGTGCAAGGAGCAGTAACGCACAAGATATGTAACAAACACAGATGACATCTGCCCTGAGCAGACTTACTGCAGAGCACCCTCTGACACAAGGATGTTGGTCCCTTCAGTGGATGCAGGTGGCTGCAAGTCAAAGGGCAAAGTTTGCATCCTGCACCCTTGCAGCAGATAAAGCAGACAGCAAAGCAATGATGCCTTGGCAGGATGGATCGCCTCCTGTCTTTAAGCTTGCCCAGAGCTTGAGCAAAGCAAAGCAAAGCTGGAGCTCTGGTTTCCTCCACACTACATAACCACAGAGAAAAAAGGCTTGCCAGCGAGCACAAATTGCAACAAGAAGTCCTCTTTAAGCCTATGAGCAGAATCACAGTTATCATGTTCGCATCTGGGAAGAATTTAACTGCTAGGAATGAGTTACCCACAAAAAAGGCCAGCAGTAAGCTTGAAAGCATAGTTAAAATTGCTTCTATTAATGTCAAAGGCATGCTGTGAAAAGTGTTTTGTGTAAGATAAATAACACAAGTGAATGAAGTTATCCCGTCTTGGTTACAGACAGCCAGAAAATAGTGATTGCTTTATTTTTACAAATAGCTATGCTTTATTAGTATCGATTATCCTGTAAGACACTACACTGTTTTTAGAAGAGCACATCCTTGTTCCTCACAGCTTACTCACATGGGCCTTTGAGAAATGTACAGCATGTGATAAATGTGCAACTTCCCTAAAATCTGACCTTGATATCTGCAACCATCTTTATGGTGAGGAGCCATTAAATATTCATTCACTCTGAGCACGCTCTTGGTGTTCCATCTATTTATACTAACATCTCTGCGTACTTTCCTAACAAAAGCAGCATTGTACAAGTACTGGGTATTTTGTTCTTGCACAAAGAGGATTTTACTTTGTGTTCTTTCCCATGGGCAATGTGTCAAGGCAAATAGTTATGGAAAATGTCCACAGTCCAACCAGATGGGGGGCTTTTCAGGTATTGTCTTCAAAACGTTCTTCCCCTCTTTTGATTGAGAGCAAGAATAGCCATCCTGCTCACACACAGCCAGTCACTTCAACTCTTTTCCTGTCCCAAGAATGTGTGAAAAAAGATCTTACTCCGCAGCAGGGAGAGAACAGTCGGCTGAGGTTGTAGGAGAAAGGTGACAAGTGTTCTTTGTGTGTAGTGTTTCTACCTCTAAGACCTCAGGACTTTCTATGTTAGCAGGCCCTCCATACATGATGCTATTTTTATTGACTGAGACAAATTGTACAGGGACAAAATTCCTTAAGTTCTACATTGGATGCCTTAGTGAAGGTAAAAGAGAAAGAGAAATCTTTTCTGCAAAATGTCTTGCTGAACCATCGCTGTTTAGCAAAACACTAAATAACTCACCTCTGTCACTTTATCTTGCTTGACAAATTCATTACAAAAGCTAGCGTGCTTTTTACCTCCTTTCTCATCCATATCCTCACAGGCACTAGACCTTTGTTGCTTAATGGGACACAGCTGAAATATCACAGAATATTAATAAAATAAAAAGAAAGATATTCATTGTAACATTCCCTAATTAGCACACACAGCCTAATAAGTAACAGAGTCCCCACCAAATATTTGGATTAATTTGGATACATCCAAAGGCTTGTTTGAAGTTGTAATGAGATATCTGATACTCCTTGATGCCGGAGCAGTCAGAAACCATTTAAGGAATAGCACTTGGAGACTTGATCACACTCTTCTTTCCTCTTGTTCTGAGTATGAGCTTTGTAAAAGTAAATATTCTTTCTGCTATCTAATATGTGCTATATTTTCCAAAGAGCAGCGTGAGTGCCAAACACAGCTAACTCGACCAGCAGTCTTGGGAAAACAGCATCTCCCAAAGGAGGGGTCCTGGAAGAAAATGGCACATACTCCGCTGTTCTCAGGGCACCAGCTGGACTTGTGCTGACATAACTATACTGAAACAGAGAAATAAGCTGGGCCTATGCCATATGCTCTCACTTCTCTCCCACTGTGGCGAGTGGAGCATTTCCTTCTTTTCACATACTGAAGTGCAAATTTAAATGTTAAATACTTATGTTTTGAAATAACACTAAAAGTGACAAAGGTGAAAAATCCCCACCTTTTGTTACTCTAGCACCATGCAAAGAAACAAAACCTCCTGTTCAGTCCCTCTGGCCATGCCTTATTCTAATCTGAATGTCTCTGCTGACTATTTCCAGGGGGACATAAGTTGCCTCCTGGAGTTGCTGCTGCCTGTGCAAGAGGATGAACCACACAGCACATTGGGAATGGGAACACCCATGAGATTAATGTGAGCAACAGGCTCCTGTGTGCATAAGAGAGCTCGTAGTCGTTGCACTGTAATGAACTTTGCACATTTTATTCAAGTCCTGTAAACAATCCCGTTTACTGCCATTGCTCACCACGCATTTCCACGTCACTGGTGCTCTTCCTAGCCACGCAGTTTCCATGTCAAGAACTTTCTCAGCTCATCTATTAGAGATTGCTGAGGGAAACATTCACAGGGATATGAATTGCGGGTGGATGGACTCTTTTCAATTTCATCCTGCGCTCTCCTGAGAGCATCTCTTCTCCCTCACAGTCTTTCTCTGTTATTGAGATCTCTTCCCCACAGACATCACCAAATTGATAGAAAGGGAACGACAAAGCAAGGAATCCTTATTACTTCTCCTTGTACTAAAAAAAAAAAAAAAAAAAAATGTGTTTTCCTATTATTTTAGCAAGAATTAACTTGCCACTGCAAATGCCGAGTTTACCTATCTACCTTCCACTAGCCATGGATTTACTTTCCCATGTTAAAATGATGTCCCTGAATACACACAGCATGGCAGCTAGTGTACCAGTATCCTTAAAAATACTAGCTACTATTTCCTTTAAGGTTGACAGGTCTCTCCCCAGTAACACACAGGACAAAGCTTGCACTGGTGTCAAGCATGAATCTTTAACGCATTCGAAAGTGAGTATTATTGTTTCAGAAAGGTGCCAGCTTGATCACACTGGCAACTGAAACACTAGTTTACATTCAGAATAAAGATGTGCTTAGTGCTTTCACCTTCAGAGCGCTTCTCGAATATGAACCCTCTACGGAGCACTTAAAAATAATAAACATACGTGGTCCTCTTAAAAAGGGTGACAGAACAGTGAAATAGACACGAGAGAAACTTGACCTGCTCATGGCACAGCTCCAGGTTATGAAAGACCTCTAAGAAAGAGTTAGCAGTTATGCCTGAGAAAATATATCCTTTGCAACATCTGACCTCAGTGGAGGAAAACTAGACTTCTGCCCCCTTCCTACACACCCTTCCATCAGCTCCCTTGAATCGACTCTGTCGTCAGCTCTCTAAATGACTGTGATAGGCGTCTTCCTGCGTAAAATTGGATAAAACCTGACTGGAAGAAACAAGGATAAATGTAACAGCCATCTGAGTGAAGGAAGGTCACAAATGGCAACCCACAGAGACCTGCGCAGGTCCTGCATACCATAGTCACAAGCGATCTGGAAGGGGAGTGAGGAGCAAGGTGACAAACATGTATGATGACCAGGGTAGTAAGACAAGAGCTGGGTGAGAAGATTTGCAGAGCAGAAGGAGTTCAGTCTTCACACAGCATGTAGTTCAACGATGCAACTCCTTGCTATAGAACACTGTGGATGGTAGACATTCAAGAAGAAATGGATAAATACATGAAAGCAAAATATGTGAAGTGGGTTGACTACCAAGATATCACTCTACTCAAGATATCCCCGAGCCAGGCAGACCTGGAGAGGTACACATCTCTCTGCTGAGATACACATCAGAGCAGCAAAGAGCCTGCACTGCAGCCAGCCTGAGACAGCTCTGCCAAAATGGGGACACACGCCCAGATCAGCACAAGCAAACACCACCTATTCTGGCACTCGTTGAAACAGGTGATCTCTGTCTAGATTGAAGTGTTGAAGTGTTCTTCAATATTTACAGCTAGTGCAAGTTTTTGTATGTTGCAGAAGCAGGGGTTGCTCCTTGGGTTAAAACAATTCAAGGATTAGGCCCTTCCCTTTGCCAGAAGATCAAAGGATAAAACTGAATCAGGAGTAATGTTTTCAGCACCGCATTCAGACTCGTATTTCATTGCACAGAATTGGCTCTACAAGACGTTTCCAAAAATAAATGCGACAAGAAGCTTTCAGCATTCTTTAATAACAAAAATATTAAAAGAATGTTTCAGCTTTCCACAAATTCTTTTGCTAGGTCATTTTGATCATCTTTGTAAAATCAGGGGAAATGCACTGCCACTGCAAAATCTCAGGTTGTCCCTTACTGTCCTCCCCACCCCCACTTTGGGAGGTGGGCTATAAAGCAGGCTCAGGCTCATAATACTCTAAATGCTTAAGGGTTTTGTGTCACTTGTTTGCTGCACTCTTTTTCTAAAACCTTCCTCCCCCTTCTTTATGGTAAAAAACCAGTGGTTCACATAGCCTTTGCACAGAGGGTGCAGTTCTGATCCCCTTCATCTCAAAAAGGGTATATGAGTATTGAAAAAGGTAAAGAGGAGGGCAATAAGACATGATATGGCTTCCATAAGAGGAATAATCAATTTGGCTGGGACTTTCCAGCATGGAAAGCTTAAAGGGATGCTAGAGGTCTACAAAATGTCTCGGAGAGGGTGGGCAAGGACTGATGTTTTATCAGCTCCTCCATTACAGAAACTTAGAGGCGAGGCCAGAGGCAGCTAGATTCAAAGCAAACAAGAGGACCTGGCTCTTCACACAGTGCGCATGGACTGCCCGAACTCCTTCATGCAGCTTGTCTGGGTGCAAGAAGCTGATGTGGGCTCACGGGTAGAATGTACAAGTAATTTGAGGAGAGATAAACTAGGGTTACTAAACAAACAACAAGAATTTCAAGCAATCCCCTGGGCTGGAATTAGTTGCAGGCTGGAGGACTATTGGGATAATACACCTTAAACGCTTACCCTATTCTTACTCTGCCCTTAGCAGCTCTTAAGAATCCCTGTTGTACGCAGTATACTTGATCCGCCTTACCGTAGCCACAGCTTATATTGCAGGGAAAGAGCAGGCAAAGGAGGGACTCCCTTCCGATGGAGGAAAAACTGATCGTCATCTTCCTCTGCCAGGCTATCCTCCTGCCTGGAGGCCTGGGGGCAAGGCAGGGGATTGTGGAAAGAGGATCTAGCATGCCCTTGGTTGGTGCTGATGGGCCAAATCTGAGCTGCTGACCCCTCACAGAAGATCCTTGTTGGGCTATACAACATCTCTGTGAAGCTTTGGGGCAAGATCGCATCACAAACAAGCTGAGGGGCTTCCCTTTCTTACCGTACCTGAACAGCTGTGGTTTTGCTTACATGTTGGCTGTAGCAAGTATCCAGTCAATACTCTAGCTGTGGTTCTCAAGTCAAAACAATGATATCTTCCTACTGCACTACATAAGGCATTTCTAACCTACAAAAAAAATATTCAGTCATAGTGACTCCATCTCTCTGTGTCCATATTGATTCTGAAGTAAAGTGTAATGTTCTTAAAGGCAGACCAACGCTTCGGAGGCTATTAGCCTGTGCCTGTTTTCTTTATGACAATATCTAGGCTTATGGTTTGTCTGATTGACTCCAGCTGATAGTTATGACAGAAAGAAAGAAGAAATCACAGGCTTTAGACTGTGAGGATGTTCAAGCAGACCTCAGGACAAATTAGGAACAGACTATGAGGTTTTTTACTATGGAAGGAATACGTTACAGCAGCAAAACATGGAGAGCTGCAGTAGACACGATATGCAGTCCCTACACCAGCAGGACACCCAGAGAGCTTTTAACCAGCTGAAGAATTTGAAGGCTGAAGATTTAAACATTTGTGTTAAACTAAGGGAAAGAAGGCTACAATAGCATCACCAGCAAAATGCACCGACAGTAAATAAATACCACTAAGTCACTAAATGCTGATCCTTGGCCAGAGACTCAGATCCAGCTTGGTGCTAAAAGGTGCCTAGCCCCTTAAGGTTTTATTTTTTTATCAGTTTTTAACAGTAAGGGCTTTATTTGATTTCTCTAAGTCTGAATAAAGGTATTTATTTTTAGAGAACTATCCCCCAGCCCTTAGACAAACCTGTGCTTCCCAGGAAGAAGTAGGGAAAGGATTTCCTCTGCTGGCCCTTAATTCAGGAACACAGTAAGTCCCGTTAGCTCCAGTATGGCAAGATGAGTGCCTTTAAGCAAATACCCAGATTTCTTTTCTAGCATAAAGGTAGTGCTTTGATTTAAGACAATAGAGAACAATACACAGTGGGCCATCTGAGCAAAACCTGCATGAATATGAGCCAGGTAAACTTTCCTGAGCTCACTTCATATATCAGAAAAAGGAATCCAGACCCCCCTGCTCTAACTGGAGGTGTGAAATTAAATGTCTTTTTTCTCAGAGAGCAACAGAGGACAAAAAAAATGAAACACAGAACAGAACTCTGCTTGAAAACAGAGTGAAAATAAATCAGCAGTGAATGGATTAGCTTCAGATCAGACTGCCCGGAGCAGCCTGATCTGGAACAGCAGAGCACTCAGGGCTTGTGTTTTTTAAATTAGTTTTAATAAATAGAATCAATAGCTCAAATTATGAAGAAGGACAAAAGCACAGATCAAATCGATCAAGGCTGTAGCTTATCATTATAAGCCAAGGGGTGTCTTCTCTTGTCTGAATGAGATAAGGTGGCACAAGAATCCACTTGCAGCTTTTCAGTATCTCTCCCAGAACAGCTGTACGTGGAGTTGGATACAGAGCCTGAAAATGCTCCCGGTTATCCAAACACAAACACAGCCTCCCTTTCTTTTTCTTTACCCAGCAAGAAAAACAAATAATTAATAAATAAGTCAGGAAAGGAATCCTTTGTCCTGAAGATAAATATAGGGAGGACAGAACTAAATAGACAAACAAGCACAAAGCATCCTTCCTTATATATGGGATTTAATGCTCAGGTGAAGAGATTCTTGTTCAAATCACTGGAAAAGTGGCTCTCCACGTACTAAGTCAGGAAGGGGTGTTGGAGGGCATTCAGGAGTTCTCTCTACCCAAAATAGTGAGGCAAGGATTATCCACTGGAGAGGAGCGAGGTGGATGTCATTAACTGCAACCAGGTTTTTGGCAACGGGAGGGGGCATTTGGACACAGGCACCTTGTTTTCCTCTTTGAGGTTTTTTTTTGTTTATTTGTTTGGTTTGTTGTGTTTTTCCCAGAGAGACTTTGCTTTGGGGAAGCTGCAGTGTCTCACTGCAGGCCAGTTGCTCTAACACGGGGCCAGGTCACCAAGGAGCAGAGCAGGAGCGTGCCAGCAGCAGGGTACCTGCTCTGCATGAGATGCCTTTGCCTGGGCACACAGCTGCACGGGTGCTCACAACAAGAGATGGTCTCCAGATCTGTCATGGCAATGTGAGGGTACAGCACACAGACACTCCTGCTACATGACACACCACCTACAAGGGTAGGAGAAAATGGAGAATCCCACCTGCCTCCTTACTCGGGGTAATAGGGGGATAGCCCTACTTCAGATAACCTAGTTTTGATTAATAGTGGCCTCCTCCCCCAATAACGAAACCCAGGAAAAGCATATTGCAGTTCCAAACAGCTTTTCAAGGCTCAGCTGGACCCCAGGTCACCACCCCTGGGTCTGCATGTGAAGTGCTGGTACACTTCATCACCAGGACATCACCATGAGCTCCTCTTTCATCTAAGGGATTTTATCCCAAACACCCCAAGCATCAGCTCTGGAGCACAAGTGCTGCACAGGAAATTAAATCACTTTAACCCCCCTTTTTTTTTCCTCACTCCAATATAACTTTCTTATTAAAATTAAGCCAAGTACAAACTACCAGCCCTGAATTTATTTCGTCAAATACAGTATAACTGAAGAGGTTTTTGGCACACCACATGACACCCTAGAGGTGTGAGAACAATGCACGGTGCTGATAACCTCTGCTAACTCCCATTCATCCTCAGGTTGAAAAGCTGGCATCAGTTATGTGGGCTTTGTGCCCACATATAGCACATAAGAGTCTTTTTCATTGTTGTGGTTGAATTATAGATAAACAGCAAAAGGGGAATAATATTCTTATAATAATAGAATATGTGACAGATGTACTACTGAAAATCATTCACATGCTCCAGTGATGAGCATGGTTCAAAGCCTATCTGGAATAGCCTTGCATCTTGCTAATAAATATTCAGAGACTTTTTAATCTTCAAGGACATAATATCGAACATCTGACAGAAAATTCAGTGTAGATCCATAAGTGGGTTTTATTACATTTCAATCAGAAGTAGATTTCATAATATTTTATAGCAAGCAGTGCCTTTGCCAGAAGACACAGAACTTTCCTGGCCAAAGTAGTCAGCGGTTAACTGCAAGTCTGACAAAATAAACAAAAGAGCAATTATGATTCAAGTGTAGTGTAAGTAAGTTATTTTCTATTCAGTGAGGAAGAACTGATTTTCCCAGCAGTGTCACTTACACTGTAATGATTATTGCATGTAAGACAACTTAAGAAAATGATGGAAAAACAAATTAGACGGGCTGCAGATCATTGGCTTATCTTGACTGTTCACCTTGAGGACAGAGTTAGGGAAACATAATATACAGTACCGGATGTCAGGGTGCTTGAAACCTCTGCTCTCCTTCCACCTCCCTGATATTTCATATTAAAATTTCGAAACAGAAATAAACATTTCCATCAGGGATAAAGCATGAAGCAACACATCTTGCCAGTCTAAGGATGTTTGCTTAATTAAAAACAATGATAACTTGCTATGACAGAAGATAATTAAAGGGGTATGAATTGTATAAGAACCTGGCTTTGTGTAATGCTCTTATTTTAGATACACATCTATTCATGAGTCATATGAGAAAAATGCTGCTACAGCTCCATGGCTTTTCTTAGCTGACACTTCAGTACTGATGACCAAGTGCTAAAGCAATGCAGCAAAAGACTGGGCCCAATATTATGGCACAATCTAATGGAAATCAACAGGAATTCTTCCACTGATTTTTCAGCATGTATTGGATGGACCTTTTATCGCATGCATAAGCGTGAATAATAGGAACAGAGGTTAACCAATCAGCGACGTAATGATAATCTCTTTATGCGAAGATGGAATCGTCCCGATCAGAGTTTGTAACAAAAAAATGAGTTGGCCTCACATTCTTCTCCGGCGACATCCACAATCAGCAAATGTAGTGTACATTAAGTGCTGCAGGTCTTATCTAGCTGATAGAATTCACTGCAAGAGGCTTGGCTAACCATGTTTGGTTTTGCTTTAGGGCCAAGAAAAATGACAGTCAGTGTCACCACCAAACCTGAAATGTCATTGCGAACTTTCACACATACCCTTCCAGAATCATTAAGTTTCTCCCCAGATTTATTTCAAAGGTCTATGTCATTACTTTAAGATCTCCTTTAATTGTAGCTTCCTTGCAGGATCGCCTACTCTTTGCTCTGTTTTACTTGGTAAAAAGTCTTTTAAGTTTTAAAGAAGAGTTGTCCTTGCAAAAAAATGAAAGAATGCATGAATTTTGTAGTTGATTACTTTGTTGAGAAAAAGCACCACAACTTTATACCCCTTGAGCTGTTAGGGTAGATGTAGCGCTTGGTATTTCAGTGCTTTTGATCATTTCATCTCACTACCCAACCACTTTTTTTTTCCTTTGCTTCTTTAAATGTAACATCTATATCTATTCTTGCAAATGGATTATTCAAACAGTAGGTATGATACTGGTCATTTTCTCTCACTTTCTCAGTTTAAGGCACACTTTTGGCAATGAGAAAATGAACACTTGCTCTGAGTTTGACAGTTGTAAAGGAGATTTATTTCCTAGGGCTTTGTTTATAAGACTGCAGTGTTTAAAAGATTATTTTATGCTGCTTTTGGCAAAAGTCACAGACTGTATAAGTGCTACTGTTACTATTGTTCACCAAAACAATATTTAGGGCCCATATATTGGGTTACAGAAGAGCAAATAACATAAGTATAGAAAGACACGACCAACTTACTGTTTGCCTTTATGCATGCTTTTTGATTTTCCTACCTCCTTCACTCAAGGGAAACACAGATGTTTCAGCTGATTATCCCTTTATCTGGCAGAAGTAGCCTCTGACATGAGTATTGCTGTTTCAGCATTGAGATAGCAAGGAATGATTAGTGATCAGTTTGACACTTTTTTTTTTCCAGAAAGTATTTTCCATCATCACCTTTTCAATAAGATCAACAAGAGGGAAGAACATTCGGATGACCATGCAAGCCAAACATAACTTGGAAGCATGCTGTTAAGCAGGGTAGCAGAGGAAGCATAGTCATTTGGTTCTGTTACAGCAGCTATTGAAATACAGATACTGATGCTGGAAAAGGACTTTCCAACTGGTGGAACTCCACATCATGGAAACTCCTACAATGATGCTATACGTGATGGTGAAGGTGAAAATTAGACCTCCATATAGTCTAGGTGCACCTTCTTCCTTCTTTGGAGTGTTTTAAGAAAAGCAATTGACAACATATTGAAGATTAAGGTTTCTGGGACTTGTGGCTTCTAGGATCGAGAGCCAACCTCAATCAGTTGACTTCAGACTGACAAAACGCTGAGTATTTCTAAGCAATATAGGCTGAAGCCCAAAGTTGTTCTTCATAAAAGTAGGATACTAGCATAAGGTGCTTTACAGAAATGTATAAACTCGTTTATACGATGAACATTGTAAAGATGTACTCTAGCTGGCAAGTCAGGCACTGCTAATAAAAATAGCAGCCTGCCACCCATCCAAAGCAGAGGTTAACAAGCTTTCTGTGGAATGCAGGAAATCTTCAATGAGACGCAGGCAGGAACTTCTGAAGAACTCCCTGCCTCATTCCCTATTTTCACTGATAACCGCCACAACGTGTGTTCAGCCTGGACGACACTAAACAGATGAATCTACGCCTAGAATCAAGGCCGCCTCTTGGCAGCCTGACGCGGCGGGGAAAAAAAATAGTCTTTCAAAGCCTTGAACAAAGAGCCAGTCTCCCTGTTTTCTAGCATCACTGGAGCATTTCTTCCAGACAGCATTTGCACCTCTGATGGACAAACAAAATGGCAAGCCCTAGCTGCTGCTGGTCCACAGCCCTGAAGCTACAAGGCTGTCCTCACCAGACCAAGGCATGAGTAGGTCCAAGGGCGAGCACTCCTTGGCAGGTGCTTCGTGGAGACCCACGTTTCTGTGTCCAGCCGGTGCAGTGCTCCTGTAAAGCCCTGGATGGACTTTCTCCAGCTTTTAGGGTAAAGTGCTCAAAAAACAACCCAATTGCTGGGGTGTGGGCCCATGCTGAGCTGCACCGATGTAACACAGCAATAACATGTACAGAAATGAAGCAAGCCAATATTGTTTGCCACATGAATACTGTATATATAAAAAAAGAATCCTGTAGATGCATCATTCTTATATTTATGAAATGCTTTAGCTAAGGAGAAGTATACAGGTAGTAGCTAAACTCATAAAAGGGTGAAAAGCTTCCAATTAGTGCTCCATAGCCAGCCCTACTGACCATACCAGAGCCAACAGCTATCTGTAATTGAAATGTCCACAAAAATCTCCACCTCAGCTGTCTTTAAATTACTGACTGTAACACTACTATGAAATGCTGTTTTTCTAATACAGTGACAGAAACTGATACAAGAAAAGTACAGAAATGAAGAAAGTGGAAAAGGTGATGATGCAGAGGTATCGTGTCAGTACAAATATATTTGAGGGAAAAAACCCTGAAACGGTATGTGCATCACTTGAACATTAAAAATAACTGCCTTATTTAGGAGATTCAAAGCAGCAGGCATGCGTTTCATACCACTGAGCAAAAAGCCTTCCTGTGATGAGAAATAGTTATTAGAAAGGAATATAAATATGCAAGAGGTAATTCTTTTTTTCTTTTTTTTTTTTTTTTGAGCAAGGAAATACATTGCCACAGGAGTACGGGCCTGGTGAATAAGGTCCTGAAAGGGCTATTGTCTCAGCTAAACCACTCATTTGTTACCCTGTACTCTTGGGAAATTGCTTGTCCTTTACACCCTATAGCTTTGCTGTTTCTGTAATGGATAAAATTATGTTTACATACTTACCAGGAATGTTGTGGAATCTGTTAATATTTATAGAAAACTTTGTGAGCCCTAAGAAATTCTTACCACTTCCGTATGGCCCATTAAAACAATTAAAATCTCCCCTAATAATTTAAAATAAATTTAAACAGTTGGCTACTTATTTCATTTGTGCTTTCAACACACTTTATTTTTCCCTAGAGTGGTTTCCTGTCTACCACAATAGCACAAAGTCCTGAATCTGCAAATACGTACAGACGGGTAGTTTCACACCTGTGATTCGTCCCACTGGAAGGCAGGGGAGCTGCTTGGGCAAGCAATTAGGATGTGTACGGACACCGGGGGAATCAAACCCTAGGTTTTCTTGTAGGATATTCCCTCACAGGGGCCACTAACGCTGATTTCAAAAGACTGAAGAATGAGGTCTGGGCTTAATCTGCTATGGCAACAATATACAGCAGATAGGAAATTACAGCTCCTGGGATTCGGATACAGTGAGTATTTCCCCAAACCAGTAATTCCACCTAGAGAGAGCTGTTGTTCTGCTGGGGCATTTCTTGTTTTGCTGTCATTTTCTGACACAGTCTGTACTTCTTTTATGACTCTCCACTTGCTAAAAAAAGAAAAGCAAAAATTTCCATAGCAGCTCTGTTGGCCAAAGAAACCTTCGGGGATATGGCAGGATTTTAGCATCAACCCACTGTCTTCCCATAGCAGGGGGGTTTATAGCTTCTCTTCTTCTACCTTGCTTGTTCAGAAATTTCTGTATGTCTATAAACATTCCTGCTGGGAGACTGCACTCTGAGGAAAGACTCTTCAGAATTGATCGCTTCCCAGTGGTTAACAAGAAGGAAAAAAATGGATTTGGCTGATCTGTGCTCCTTTTTTGCAGCAGTGAAGAGGCTGGAGATGCCAAAGAAAGCAGCACGGTCAGTGCTTCCACTGCTGGAGCCAGATTTGCTTTCTTACCTTGGTGAGTGTCTGTGGCTGTCACAGACATGAGTGTTTCCCATTGAATACGGTGCCCTTTGACACAGGCTCTGTCCTCAAACACGCTTACTGGGCTACTAAAAGCCATAGCCTAATATGTTTATATCATGTGATGGTACAAGCGAAAAAAGAAATCAAAGCTTACCCTGAAGTTAGCACTGAAATGCAAACCTCTCAAAGCCATGGTTAGGCAAGACTCTTACAACAGGGATCATTTCTAAGCACAAGGCATAGCACAGAATGTAAAACCATTAAAAGGCTTTCAGGTGGTGTGTAAAGAAAACCATTATAATCCTCAGCCTGCTCAGGTGACAATCCTTTTCAGTGAAGAAAACCAAACCCAAATGACTACTTATCGCTTCTTCCCATCCCATGCTCCTGGTTTTGGAAAAAGGGACAGGCAGACAGTCCCTCTTTCCATTGCTACTCTCTCCTAGCTGAGCTTTGGCCATTTTATCAGTTACAGCTACATATACATGCTTCTGCTTTTCATTCTCACTTTCTTTGCCCGGAGTCAAACCGGTGGAGGAAGAGGTTAAACACACAGACACCCCGAGCACGTGCGCAGGTGTGTGCACGCACGCTATACCCTTCAGTTCTTTGAAGTAAGGGTGAGGGGAGGTTGCTTTATGGGCATCCCACTGCATCCTGCTGTTTTATGTTCAGAACATAAATACAGGACACTAGAAACTCTCCTGAGAAAACAAGCATCACTTTCTCTTCCAGTCTTCACACAGTCAATCCAGTTCTTCATTGCACACTACTGTTTCAAATAAAAAAAAATACCTGCTGACCATCATTTGAAAGTATATTTCCTCCTCACTCCACTCTCAAACAAAAGATGAATCAAACATTGAAAACTTGGAAGTTTTCCCCACTGAATGTTTATGCACATAGTGTTTTTGGAAAACCACTGAAGATTCATAGATTTCTTACAAATAAATATTTACAAATTAATTTCAATTAACTGATTGTCTTTGGACAAGGTTTCATATCAGAAAGCACATCCTCATGTGCTATAGGAAAGCTTTATATCAGTAGGATCATTACAAAAGCAATGCTTCATAAGCATTCACAAAAGAGGATTTCCAGGCAAATATGCTAAAATGCTGACTGGTAACCACATTCTTGTGTAGATAAGGGAGCGGACAGAGGTGAAAACTTCAGCCTGCGGCTCACCCAGCGGGTACATACTTGAAGTTGAGGCTGCCCTGTCTATAGCAAGTTTTGAATATGTTACATTCAAGGATACGGCATTATTTAGCTAATCCAGCCAAAGACAGAGGCTCCGAAAGCTCAATATACTTATGAGAAGCAAAGACTGTTGCATACTGGGTTGGGTTGAAGACTGTTTTCATTTCACTCAGAAACATATCTCCCTCTGCATATAATAACAGTCTGTAAATTCTCCTCTAGTTAACCAGGAGCAAATACATCTGAGTGGCTTGATAAGGTAATGGGAGATAAGAAGCATCCGTACCTTCCAGGCTGAGCTCCTGGAACACCTAAGGATGTTTGGAGGAAAACATTAAGCAAAAGCAAACAAATCACAAGCTTTCCTGACCCTAGACTCCCCAAATCAAGGAAGTTGTACCTGAGTAAAGCCAGAAATTGGGCTCATTATTATAGTGTATGCAAGACAATTAGAAGAAATCATTTGCTATACTTTTATATGAAATCCAGGCTTGACTCAGACCTATAATTTGAAATAAGCTTCATTTTAATGACTTAAATTTCACTGCTAATAAGAGCAGTCCAATCAAACTACAGGCAAAGAGTGTGAAATAATTTACAGGTTTTGTCTGAAAAGGTCAAGGTCTTAAAGAAAGAGAAGTGACTTTTCCTACCACAGTGCTTGCCCCTCGCTGTGTAAAACTAATAGACTGCTATGAAAAATAATACCTTTCTTTTGTGCCCAAAGTATCTTGTTTACCAAACACACACACATATTAATTACCAGTCAGCTGCTGCCAAAATGAAGAACACGTGGCTGACAGGGGTCCCCATCACCAGAGAGTGAAAATGAACTTAGTTCTTTCCACTAAAGTTAATGAAGCTATGACAATTTAAATAAGCTGTGAACCTACCCCAATTATTGTTTAGCTTGCCTGTACAAGGACACTCAGGAAAGTTAAGCAGAACTAACTAAAAAGCTGTCAAGTTAGAACAGAGTGAGGCGTGTTGAAGTTTGCATGGATTTCTTTCGCTCCTCAGTTGGGTGTCTAACGGGTTTGTTTATTTTTCTTTGCTATGCTAGATAATTCAGTTTGGATTTGCAGGACCCCCTCCTGTATACAAACTGCTGGAGCTTAGAGCTGCTATCCCCTTTGGGATGTATATTTGCTTGGCATCTCTCTTCTGTGCAACTGTTTTCTCTGTTCTTGTGGCATTCCTCATCCACCCTCTTTTTTCACCCTTGTTAAGCTCTCCACATACCCAGTATTTTCAGCGACACACCAGCCCGGTGAGACCCCCCTGGCATCTGTGAAGGAAACCCTTGAGCTGCACAGCAGACTTTCTCCTGCTGGCTTATCAGGCGACACATTTTGTGTGTGATACTCTTCTAGAAGAATTCAATTTGGAGCTTTTAAAGACATCTTCCGTTGGAGATCTCTTCTCCGTTACATCTCAGAAATGCTGCTGGGAAGAACAATTATTTGAGAAGCTTTCTTTTTAATTTCTTTTATTTAAGAGGCATGGCTTGGGTTTTGAGGCAGATAATAAGCTTTATTCTTCAGAACTGCAATCCTGATATGACTTTGCTAAGGGCCAGATCCAGAAAACGATTAACTCAAATTCCCAAGCTGTCATTTATAAACCTGAGTGAGGAGCTGAAAGCACATTGCATGGACAAATGCAGATATAGGGATAACGGATGAGTTGTCCTGGCATCATCGCTCTTGAAGTATAGCAGCTTGTACCCTGCTGGGCCAGAGCACAAGGGGCACACACACACCTTTCTGCATCCCCCTCATGTATAAATACCCTGAGCTCCCTGTGTAAGGGATGGCAGGGCAACTCAGCGAAGCTGAACAAGTGCAACAGAAACACATAAGCACTTTAATGTCTTTCAAATTCATAAAAGCACTCTTCAAAACTTTCTCCTAGAGCTCTGACTATGCTCTGCTCTCCCAGCTAGCGATAGTCCATCTGAGCATCAACAGGATTCCCTGGACCAAAGTGTCTTGGCCTCCCTGGGTGGGACGAGAGGTGAGGTTAATAAGTTTTAATATTAGAAAAGAGAAGGCAACAAAGTCTAAAATACAGTGGTTTAATTCTGTGCAGTGAAAGCTGATGAGTTGTGAGAAGCTGTAGTAAGGGGAGTAAATGAAGCTAGGAAATCATCCATACTGTTGAAGAGTTTAGCGTGGCATACCATTCAGACGAAAGGAAATAAACTGCTGCATGACACCGGTGAATTCATGATTCCTCAAATCTCTTTTGTGATTCATGTTCTTGTTGGAGAAGTAAAAGATAGGCCTCCATCCTACTTTGTAATGTCCCCTAGGCTTACCAACTTTTCCATTTTAACCACATTTTAGTCTAAAACTACTTCTTTCTGATCTTACCAGGGCTTTTCTCTCTTGCTGTTCCTCTACGCTAAACCTTGATCTTTATCAGCTTGCATCTCATGAATAACATTACTGTCAAGCTCTCCGTGGTTATAATTATATGAAACAAGATTTGAATGGGGAGACACCCAAGATGAAGACACCATATTCAAGACAAGAAAATGTAACACCTACAAATGACTAGTTTAATCTTCCAAATACTTTAGAAAAACATCGATGATAATCTCATTCAACAAGCAAGTTTTGATTCTTTGTAGGAAGTGAAGCAGAATATACCTAAAATGTCTAACAGAGAGGCTTTATTTTGGGACATGGAGCTGACCAGCCCCAGGAACCCATTTTGCCTGATATCAGCCGTGTGGGGATATGATGTGGGCCCTCTGTTTTGTGTGTGTGTGTGTGTGTGTGTGTGAGATGGAGATGGCCAGAAAAGCCAGAACTTGTACATTGTGGGAGTCTTTCTGTAGCTGACTCCAGTGAAGGGCATCAGCTGGCATAGACCTTGGTACCCTCTCAATGCCACAGGCAAACAAAATCAAGTCTTGTCTTTAACTGTGTTTTCCTGGAAAAAGCTTAGTAATTTAACAAGTCCTATATTTGCCATTAAACTTTAAGTGAATGCACTTTCATTTAAAAGATACATTAGATACCTATGCACACATCTATACATCTTCAGACTCGATCATACATCTCTCATAGATGCATCAAGCTGCAGTCCTTATAAGTCGGGTGAAAGTCATGCGTATGTATTTATCACCATAATATCACGAGTAAGCCAGCAGAGAGTACTGCACTGCAAAGCAACTCCTATTGCGTGCAGCATACCTCCTCGTGTTGAAAAGCTCCTGAAGCTTTGGAAACTGGATGTTTCTATAGAGATATGTACTTGGTAATTTATAGTTGCTGAGGATCTACCCTGCAGAGTTTATTATCTTTCTTTAGTGTCACTTTCTTCCTTTTCTTTTTTCTCTCTTATGCTCTGCCTATTTCTTTTTATCCTCCCAATGAAAATGTCAAATACAGAATCCACCATAAGCATTGGACCACTCCACCGATATACAGCGAGTGATTGTACAGCAATCTCTGTAGGTGCTTTCTGCTTCAAGGTATGAACTGATCATAAATTTGGGAAGAGAAGAACGTAGCACCAACTGTAGACTTTTTTCTACCCTAATGGAAGCAAAGCTGGTTTAAACAAAAAAACACCCCCCCCCCTCCAAAAAAAAAAAGAAAATGCTTTAAATAGCATTTAATATACTCTCAATATGCTCTGCTGTGCAAATATTCTCATTCCCTTCTGATAATACGTGGGTTTATTGATTAACTATATGATTAACCACCATAACACAGGGACTTGAAAGCTTCATGGGTCCTCATTTTTTTAGCTTACTTTATCCTCTCCACACCCTGTCTTTCTTAGATTAAGGTCAGTCCCCCAGTATAAACACCAGAGCAAGAACTGTAATTGTTTGCAGGTTTCAATGTAGTTTCAACTTTAAGTGTGAAAGCATAAAAAAAATCCTAATTGCAGCTGTCAATAACAGTGTGGCAGCTACTGTTCACATCATTTGCAGCTTCTGTCGCAGGGAAGCACATCTGACTCTCTTAGTATATAACACTGAACTTGCTATTTCAAGGCAGCCACTGTTTTAGTGGTCAGACATCTACTCAGCCTTGACTTGATAGTCTAAAATAAATATCCTTGAGCAATTTTACAAAAACAGCCATGCAGAGAGCAAGTGAAAAACCCTACTGTTTATAGTTTGCAGATGCTTGGGAGAAAACACTCCACATAACTTACCTCTAAACCACTCTGACAATGGCTAAACTGGTTAGTGAAGCCAGAGAACAGATTTTAAAATACAAAACACCATGTGATCAGGCCTAGGCCTTAATTATTTTACCTGCAGTTTCCTCTCTCCTAGATAGCACTTTGACAGATGGGTACCAAATGATGGACCATCGCTGTTGTCAATTATTTCAGTCATCTCAGTTGCTCCTTTCCAAAACTGGCACCACTCTCCTGCTGAAGCCTCTGGCATGCTAACACATTAAACAATTCCTTTTAATTAGCTGAGTTACACATCCAAGTTTGCAAGCTTTCATTGAGGAGCCTCCATTCTCAAGAGATGTTTCTTATATCGTCTCCACAGTGTAGAAACAGTCAGGCAAAAGGTACCAACCGGTCAAATTCTACATGCTGCTGTGGGCTGCTTCACTTGTATGCCAGCTAAGGATGGCTAATCATCAGGGGAGTAAAGTTTAGGAGTAGGAGAAAATTAGGAAAGTAACTGAGTTGGAGGGAGTTTCTCTTTATAACAAATACAACATGACCAAATTTGATTTCCTGATACCCTTTTATCACAGCATTACTTACAGGATGCAGGTAAAATGCTGATATCAATATTTCTTCTACATAACTCTGCAGGATTGCAAGCAGAATGGGACCAAGCGGCCTTTTTCACCTCCCTTCTTAAGCTGCCTTGTACTGTTGCTTTATTTTGTTAAATCAGGGATATGGCCTCCTGCCCAAATGGCTGCACCTAGCTGCTGGGGTAGAACTCTCTATTTCCCTGGGCTACTGCAAGAGTGATTTCAAGCACTGTTGAGATGAGAAACCCAAAAGCAAGGAAGGGTGATCTAAGAGAATAAATGAGCTTTTCCTGGCATTTCTAGTTGTATTCCCAGTTGATATTCACGTGTTTCTGCCTAAAGTAGTTTGCTAAATCTTGAGAAGGATCTCTTCTATTCTGAGAACAAGTTATTTTTGTTTGCATTACTTTTGCAAAGCAAGATCTCTAACAACTAAATGAAATCTTAATGAGTGCTAAGGCTGGATTACAAAGCTTGACACTGGATTTTAAAACTGTTTTAAATCTGCAAGGAGTAAACTGCCTTAGGTGACTACTGAGTTTCTCCCCCTCTCTCACTCTGCGAGGCAACTAAATAGTTAATACTTTGACACAAATGAACCTAAGTTTCCCATCTGAACTTTCGGCCTCTGATTTCTCATGGATTACCTCCAGAGTTGTAAGGCACAGCCACCTACATTTCTCACAGGCATTTCACTATCTATAAAAAAAATGCCAAGGATACTTCTATGCAAAGATTATAAAGCAAAACGGTTAATAACCACAGCCTCCCCTGCAAACACCTGGAGCATGCCAACTGCAGAGTGCTTGCAAATCTGCAAGTAGCAACTTACAAACCAAGCTGTAACTGTCCTCTCATGAGATTTTGACCTGTAAGTGAAAAAGTAGATGTGGCAGCAAGAAGAGTAATGAAAACCTGTGGTTTCTGATCTCTGCTCTGTCTCCACATGGTAAGTACAAACTGAAATCCCTCACCGTAAGAGGCTGCCAGCCCTCCCCTCTGCAACACCCTTGCTAAAGTGGATGCTAATCTGACCAGGAGCAGAACCCTGCCTCTTGTACCATGCCGCAGAGCTCACGTTCGCTGTGGAGCATAAGCTTCCACTGTCGGGAAACCAACCACAAAGAAACCCATCATGGCAGCATGTGTCAGTGGCCAACTCTCAAAAAATAAAAGATAATAATAATAATAATAATAATTTAAAAAATCAGCCATGGCAAAGAGCAGAGATAATGGTTGTTAAGGGCAATATTTTTACCATTACCCTGAGTTTTCTTGCCAAGCAACAGAGCTGGCTGCCACACGCCAGTGTCCCGACTTAAGAAACAGCTGTAGCGTAATGGAAACACACAGCAACAGGAGGGGTGCTTGAGGCTTATCAGGCTCCTGTTCTCTCTCTAAAGCTTTCACCATTCATGAATGTGTTATTCAACATCTAAAAAGCACTAGGAAAGGACACTAGGATAGCTTAGGAAAGCTATCAAGACCACATAAGAGAAGGTGAAGAGCTCTAAATGTACTGAAGAAACCCCCCTCCTTCACGTCAAACAAAACCAGATCACATCCAGCACTCCCAGAATCAGCTCTTAAGTGAAAAGAGTACCTTGCAGGTGCTGTGCTTAGCAAGAAGTCTGTGCTTGTGTCCTACACAGGGTCCTTAGACACTGTGGCCATCTATGCTCAAGTTGCTACACTGATTTTAAAACCCTTTTGACTCACTGAGTCCTTTTGAAGAAACATAAAGCAAGTTTTTTCTGTTACCAACAGTGCATTTGCAACAATACCTGGAACAGCAAAGTCTATTTTAGTCATCTGAATCGCCCTACTGGGCACTCAGCGGAGAGATTCGTAGGAAGGCAGCTTTCTAGAATCCCCCTTTGACCTTGAAGGAAAATCTAAGGTTTATGTGTCACTTAATAGCTCTTCAGCTAATGTATCTGGCTTTAGTAACATTAACATTTGGTATATTCAAAGCAACTCTACAGGGTTTTCTTGGACAAATTCTCAAGCCCTGCTGAAATCAATCCCAGGTTTATACTGACTTAATGGGACCAGAATTACTTCCCAAGGAACCAACAGTTGGTGTAAGTGAGAAGAGAGTCAAGTCGAGAGATTCTAACTCCAATATTTTATGACACTGCCAGAAGAAAGGTTTCACTCGCTGTTTTCGGTCACACTAACATTGTAGTCAGCCTCATGCGGAGGCACCCACAAATTAGGATCCTCAACAAACCCTTGAGAAGTTAACAAGGATCTGCTGCAAACAAATCCCATTTTACTAGCAGGTGCTTTTTTGGTGATATAAAACTCTACTTCTTTGCAGAAACAATGATAAACTGCTTTTGCTTAATCCCTAGAAGGCAGACGTTAACTGCGTAATCTAAAGAAAGAATCAAAGCAAAATTAAACAAAATTAGCAGTGTATGCCTGGAGCACAGTTCACTTAGGATTTAGATGACCTAAATCACAGACGGTTTATTTTTCCCTCTAGTTGCGAGAATGATTTAAACTTTTACTGACCTTCTGTGGTTAATTCAGACATTTTTCTCAAGTTTTCACCGCTGTCTACTTATTCAGTGAGCATAACAACTTCTCCTTCTGAATGAAACATAACTTCTGCCCTAAGAAAACTGTGGGATAGAAACCACAGATATATTGTGGTGTGTAAAATCGGGATAAACTCGTGACATATAATTCTTCCTTGTATCCTCCCTCCAAACTTGCCACTCCGCTTATTAATCAAAGGATTAATCCAGGACTACTCCTTTTATTTTTGCTAATGAAGTCAGACGGCTGTAGGTGTAGGCAAGGGGTGATATAACTTGCTTTAAAAAAACCATTAAAATGAAAACAATCATTTGCATAGTTACATACTTGCCATTGCGTAAGCTCTTTTGCTCGCCTGTGCTACTGACACAGAAAACAGCTGTCATACAATATTGCTCACATTACTTTATGGAAAACAAAGAGAAGCTTTGAGATAGATAAAACGGTTCCTTGAGTAACGCCGTGCGGTATCTTTACGTGGTTCACTCTCTTCAACTGCAGTCGTGCTGCTCCTCTGATAGAGTTTATCAGAGTCCTTTCTGTAACGCCTTCATGATTTCAAAAAGAAAACATAAAGTTGCTTCTTGGTAAACAAGCAAAAACCCTTGCAAAGCTCCTGCAGTACAAATATGAATGCTCATCATCAAGTTGTTTGGGGCAGACAAGTTGCACTACACGTTTTGACAAATGCTAAAGCAAGCTGTAAAGAAAGCTTAGGCTTTATGCTTCAAATTACTGCCACAGCACCAAGGAAGCTTGTTTAAAATTTAGTCTGCGCTTTGCATTATAACGTACTATATCGTTTCTTAACACAGATCTTAAAATGAACATGATCAGAGTAACGGAGAGGAGCTTCAAGATGTAATTAAGCGAGTGTCAGAGGAAGGGCTGTGCTTTCCAAACATCTGGCATAAGTCTCCTGAGCGACTCCCTACAAACCCGAGCCGTGGCTTGCCAAGCAGCAGTTTGTTTTGAGAGCCAGCAACAAGGCTGCTGCTCACAACCATTCCCTCTTCCTACTTACAGTTCGGTGGTGTTGGCAGGGATGTCCCGGGGAACCTGGACCACCTTGCTCTCCTGACAAATGAAGACCCTGCCTGCACAGCGGCAGGCGTGGTGCTGCCATCCTGAGCATCCTGCCAGGAAAACCAGGAAACAGGCAAGAACTGGAGACATCTCTGCCTTCACATCTGTGCCTGTCTCCTTTCTCTCAAAGGGAGGAATGCAGAGACCTCCCAGCCCAACTCCCTGAGTGGAAGATCCGCCCCAAAAGCTGGGATGAACCACATGGCTCTTGGGGGATTACTTCTCAGCAAGTTTTGGTTCATGGCCCCAGATCCTTTATGACCTTAGAGTAGAGACGGAAAGAAGCAATGATGATTTGCCATGACAAAATTATTTTATATTTTAAGTGGTGTTGAAAACCTGGGCTGCAGCCGAACTAACCAGGGTGCTTTTGACACACTGAGTATCTGCACTGGGAAAAGGTCCTTCCTTCTCAGCTACTCTATTTCGCATGTCTTGTTTGGTAAGACCAACGGACAACAAAGCATTTTTATTTTCTACAGCCCAGGCACTTTTGTCCCTGAAGGAGAGGCACTATTTATGCTCCCCTTCATGGATCCAAGAGTCCCTGCTTTTGTGTTGCTCCTAGGCAAAAGAAATGTGTTATTTTTGTATTTTATAGGGTATATAACCTATTTGATAGGTTAAAAGCTATACAGTCCTAAAGCCAGAGGTAAATAACACACCTTCATTTTCAACTGTGATTATTCTTCATGCACTTGCTGATTCATCTCCTCTTTTCCCTGGCACCTTTATAGGAACCCAAACAGAAGAAAATGCCACAATCCCAATGGTCCCTGGGGACTGCTAAACTGATTTCATCATCTGGAAAAACCCCCAGAAATATACAGAATGGCTATTTGTGACACAATAGGAAGAAAACAGCTTTAAGAATACCGTCATAAGGCCTGGACTTTGAATCCTGTCTTTGAGTCCTTATTTGTTTTATTTACTTTTTGACTGAGCTAAAATATCTTTCTTGTTACAAATATCAATCCTTGGGGAAGGGACCTTGCTGTCTTTCCTGGCACTTGGTCATGCTGCACCAGGCTATGATCTGGAACCAGGGTTTGTTTACAAGACACCTGAAATGAGAATTTTGAGATACAAAGGTGGGGGTTTTTGTTGGTTTTGGTTTTTTGTTTGGTTTTGTTGTTTGTTTCTTTCTTTTTTCTTTTAAACTCTAAATAGCTGTTTCAGACACACAGAGCTTTTAAGTCACATGCATTTTAAGTGAGTGCTGGAGCTGTATTATCATGGGTAATTCTGCTGAACTTGACTTACGTTCAATCCTTCACATTGTTTGGAAGGATTTTAATCTTTTTAAAAGCAGCTGTTATGTTGTTTTGGGGGGTTTTTTATTGTTTTTTTTTTCTTCTCCCATATTCAAAAAGCATAAGCAAACGTAATGAGACAGAAGACAGCATCTTTTCTCTGAAGTGTGCTGGCTGAAAGATTCTACCATTCTCACCTTTAAAATAATCATCAAAATGTAGTTGTTTCTGAAAGGAGCTAAGTATGATTTTCAAAACTAATTCAACTGATTCTTCAAGTTACCCTAAGAGTTACCCTAATTTTACCAAATCTCACCAAATATTTCTTATATTTCCCCACTCACTTAAACCTACTCAAGATGAGAACAGTGATATTTACATAAAAAAGGTAAAAAAAAAATCATGACAATCTCTTTCTAACAATGATAGGTTTCTTTACGAATTGTAAGAGTATTCATTTAGCTGTATGTGTAAACCAGAGTCCGTTTTGCTAAGGTGTTGAATAACTTTCATGGAATGACAGTGACTGACAAAAAAAAGGTTTTCTAAAATATTAGTGACTTTTTCCTCCTCTCTCTCTATATATATTCTTTCCTTTGAAAGATCTTAGACCTACAAGATCTTCTGAAATGAGTACCACCTCTACTTACCTTCATACTCACTGGGATGAAAACTGCAGAAATAAGTCCTATGGTCAAAGAAATTCCCATATAGTAAAAAATTGCTGTAGTCCACTGTAAGTTGGACTAACTAGATGCTTCAGCATTTAAACAAATGCTAGGAAGACAACTCATTTGAGGCTTTTCTGCTTTTGTCTTTTCAATATCAAGTCTCTAGTTTCTACAGCTGTAGACTGAAAGTAGGCTGAAAAAATCCCCTGAAAACAAGAGGTGAAGCCTAAGGAATACATAAGGCACAAGAACCTTTGGTTACAAATGAATGTAAGTCACATCTCTTCATCCCAAAATACATCAATATAAATGGTCATGTTATCCTGATGAAATGAATAGTAATATTTATGACATAGTTTAAAAAGTGGTAACATTCTCTGAATGTCAAAATAATTTGCACCAGTATGAAGACATTGCAATTTGATTAACTTTGGGTTTCATATATCAAACTACAAAATTTGTTTCAGATGATAGTCACAATTCTTCTATAGGCAAAGGTCAGGAGATTAAAAAATATCACTTGGGCTACAAGAGATCTTTCCAATTATTAGTGACTTTCAAAACTATACCAAGTGTGCTTTATTTTAACACAACTAGTAAAACATAAATGTTTTAAAATCTCAGGTCAGGCCCAGCAACAAATCGTGAGCATAATGAAGAAAAATTGGAGGGAGGTTGGCTCCTTCCTGTTTTTGTTTGGTGAGGCTATTTTATCAGTACAGTACACATTGTTCCACTTTCATTTACAACAGTTAAGAGTGAGATGCCGATTATTAAATAATACAAAACCCACAAACCCCAAGATTCTCTTGAAATACTATGGAGATAAGACTTTTCGGGAAATATCCAGTTATCATTAAATTCAATAAAATCAGACTAGTATGTAGAACGGAACTGACATTTCATTCACATTAGGGCAAACACTAATTCAGGACCACACTAAAACTATCTGAGGATAAACGGAGATTCAAAAGGATTTCCAAGTTGTTTTATATATATGATCTAAGGTCTTGAAGAACAGACTCCGATGTCTATTTTTGTGAACTGGGAATCTGTCTCTTGATTTCTGTTCATGACTGCCAAATGACACACAACCACATCACTACAGTCCCCTGGATGGATTAATCAGCTGATGATCCTCTCTTAACAGCTGTGTTACCAGTTCAGGAACACAACTGTCTCCTCTCAGGAAGAAAATCTGTGTAAAGAAGGGGAAAAAAATGCCAGGATACCTCCTAGTCTCTTTCTGGGAGGCTGCACCCTTCTTGAGCGCCAGGCTGGAGCTACCACCATGACTGAAAACCCAAGGGACCTGTTGCAGGGGATCCATGAGAGCTACTTATAGCTAGTCACAAATGTGCCTCACATCTTTGTGCCATCACAAGGTTTCATACTTTTTCCTCAGTAGCTTGTTCAAAGCAACGCAGGGGGCAAACTCATGCCTCCATGGACCTGCCCCAGCTACACACTCTGCCACCTTCAGAGCATCACATGCTAGGAGCAGTCTTGTGGACATGGCTGACTGTGATGCACTGTCATTGAGATACGTACTGTTGAAAGTATAAATGCATAGATGATGGTGCTTTCAGATATTTATAAGAGCCTTATAGTTGCATCCGTTTGCAGAAGAACTATGCTCCAGCTGGCAAATTGGTCTTGGGAGTGTAAACTGTTTTCCTTAGTAAAGAAACAGAAATTTCCCCAAATTGAAGCGCTGTAGCAACAGACATGCAATTAAGTGAATTATGACAGAAACTCAACAATGATATTATAGATTATGTAATTAGACGGCTTCTGGGATAGACAGTTAATTTAAGGTTATACGGTCACCAAGGGATCTTTTTTAAGACAGTAGTAAAATTAGTAAAAAAAATTAGCATTGGTCTAATTCTGCAAGCACTGAGCTGGAGGAACTGAGGGGTTTTGCAGATCCCATCCTCTGACCAAGCAACGGTGCCTGTCCTGGGCCACGCTGTCATCTGGATTGACGGGGATACAGTGGGAAGTAAAATTAATCACCCTGGGCCTCTCGCTCTTGCCCTCACTAAACTTGCTCCAAATATACTGAAATGACTCCAAGTCCTTCCACCACAGTGCAGACGTGGTCAGCTCAGCATCTAACTCCAGCTGTCGGAGGTGTGGGCACAGCTCTTTTTTGTAAGGCAGGAAGCTGACCGGGCGTTGGAGTGTGTCAGCCTACAGGGAAGCAAGTTTGCAGCAGTTTCTGCTTGTGTTTCTCTCTTTTGAAACAACATGACAGCTAATTAAGTCAATACTCTTTCTGCTGACGTTTCCCAGCCTCAGAATAGTGTTTAATTATTGAATGCCACTGTAACACTGGCTTTGCTTAACCATAAGGATTCTATAAAAATGTGTAGGCAAATAAATCACCTGTATGAACAGATGACATACAAACAACATCCAAAAGAAGTTTATCTGTCAAAGAGTGGAGATTTCTCACTCTTTTGATGATTTCCAGCACATAGGTTCTCCTTATGGGTTTACAGGCAGCAATAGCATCTATTGTCCTGACTACCACGCTATGATCAGAAAAAGGTGTTTTCTATCTAGAAAAGCTTGCAATATGAGATGTAACAGATAGACACCTAAGAAGAGATTAATAAAAGGGTGTTTGACACATCATTGATTTACCTTTTGTGAACGACCGACTTGGGTTTTAAAACAGCGGATCACTGAGGCCGACAGACCATTTACCTGATAAAAAGATAATGTTTTAGGCTTCTTTCCAGAAACAGTCTTTCTGAACAGATTTTTTTTTTCCAGCTTCATCTTTTTCCATGAATGGGCATTATTTTTTTAATACATTTGAATGGCCAAACTTTATCTGTGCCCTCAGTGTTGAGAACATAAAACATTAAACTAGCCTAATAAAGCAGTAGCTTATTGCTCTCTCAGTTCTTTCAGCCAGCTGCTCGCGTGCAATCTTAATTCTAAAAAAAGAGTGAAATGGAGATAGTAAACTAGCCACCAGAGGGAGTGCATTCACTCGAGAAGAGAAAACGCACTGGTATAAGGAAAGGATTAGAAATTGTATGGAATTATGCTCACGCAGCGTTCCTGTGACTGTCTGGCTTTTGACTTCAAAACTTGGCCGTGATTAGTTCCCTTATTAAATAGCACCTCTGCAGACCGCAGAGCAGCACGCCGCATGGCATTGTGTTTAATGCAGCAATAACTGTCTCTTGCTTCCCTTCCTTCCCCTGCCCGCCCCCCCCCCCCAGCCTAATTAGTATCTGATGCAAATGGCCCTACCTATCTGTTTAACTAGGGAAAGACACTGCTCGGCACAGAAGGGCCTCCGACACTTCTAGTGTTTTTGCTGACGCTTCTCAGCAGTGAGCATGTGCTTGTGTTACGATCTGGGGGAGCAGGGGAATTATGACTTTCTCTATTTCACTCTGCCCCAATACTTTTGTGGCTTTGATGGCTGACAAGCTCCCACCCAACCCATTATCTCTACAATTTTTCAGAGGCAATCTGAGGATATAAGCACCTCATGTATTTTCGGACCACGGGAGATATATGCAAGAGACAACACTGAAGTCAAGAGAATAGCCTTTGTCACCCCATCTAGTACTGCTCCCCAGGTTCGGGTCTGTTCATCCCCGGTAGATAATGAAAGACGCAACCCATCTGCTAGGTTTCTATCACGTGTCTGTAGAAGCATAGTTATAGAAGTACTTTTTCTTTGCACTGTCCATGAGTGGGTTTGACTAGACCAAAATAATGCACAAGAGACACCGAAGCGTGCCTAGAATCATACTTTGCATCATATATTCTTCCGCAACACTTTTCCCAGCCAGCAAAGTGTATCTGAAGGCCAGAGATGTGAAGCAAGAGAAACTTTGCCTAACTGTAGTGTCCAGTAGACCTGCCTACTGACAACAATAACCATACATTGTTCACGTTAGCACCAGTAGAACGGCATGGAATCCAACAGGGACAAATGCAAAGCCCCAAACCTGGGGAGGATGAACCCCCTGCAGCGATACAGGCGGGGCACTGCCTGGGCAGGGAGCAGCTCTGCCAGTAGTTTAAGAGAAGTGATTATTCCCCTTTACTCAGCACTTGTTAGACCACATTGACAGTACTGCACCCAGTCTGGGACTCCCAGTAGAAGAAAGACTGGGGGGAGTTCAGGGAAGGCCACCAAGATGGTGAGGGCAGGAGCTCTTGCCATGTGAGCTGAAGCTGCGAGACCAGGGCTTGTGCAGCCTGGGGAAGGGCTGGCCTGTGGGGCCCTAACAGCAGTCCCCAGTGCCTGCGAGGAGGTGATCAAGAGGTGGACCCAGGCTCATTGCAGAGGTGCAGGGTGGGAGAGCAAGAGGCAACAGGCATGAGTTGTAACAGGATACATTCAGACTGGCTACAAGGAGATAATTTTTCACCTTGAGGACAGTCAAGCAGTGGCACAGGTTGCTAGAGAGGCTGTGCTGTCTCCCTCCATGGAGTTTTAAAAGACCAGACTGAATAAGCCCCTGAGCAGTCCAGTCTGACCTCACAGCTGACCTCACTTTCAGCAGGAGGCGGGACCAGGGACCTCCTGAGGTCCCTTTTCTACCTGAATTATTTTGTGATTCTACTTATGGCTCAGAAAAAAAATCTCCCTAGGATGTTTAAAATAGAGACTGACTATTCATGCTGTTCCTCAAACCTTCACTGTCAGTTGCTCTTGAGCATGGTTACAATATACTACTCAGCTATTAGTCTTTAATCCATAAATAAAGGAGAAATGTTTGTCAGCATGAAAAAATAGGCTGTCAATGCTTCCTGTCCACCATTTCCAAGTTCTTGAGCCTGCCATCCAGGAAGCTACGCAGTTTAGCAGCAAAGCTAAACTTCTCATTGAAATTCAAGAGGCCATCAATACTTTCAAGTACAATTTATTATGAAATAAAATGAATTAAAGAAACTTATGCCTCCACAACATGTCACGTAATTAGTATGTCCTATTAAAGAAAGAGAGCAGCCTGGCAGACCATACATAAGGAATTTCAAGGATTGAAGTACAGAGGTATCTGTAAAGAGAAAACTTGCTTACCTCCTCTAGTACTTACAAGCTGCCCAGAGACAGCGCTAACAACCTGTTGTTTGGCCAGAGCAACTAAGTTTGCTGAAATTAATTCAGATTGGATGAGCATTTCAGGCATTGAAATACATTAAAGAGGTCTGAAATGGAAATACCTTTACAGCATACCATAGGTCACTTAACTTTCTACTTCTTATGTCTTTATTTTCAGGTACTCTGCAATGCATAAAACTGTATCTTCTCTTTTCTTGCAGCTTAGGAAAAACCATCTCTGCATGAGAAAAGGAAGAGCTCACAGCCCTGATCGATACATGAAAGACACTAAATATCCTTCCAGGAAATTAATTTCATTCTGACACTTAATACAACCAAAAAAAAAGAAAAAAAAAAAAAGAGAGAGAGGTAAGAATGACAAATTAACATTTGTAAAGGCCTCTAAAGAAGATGCAAATGGCTAACTAATCCCTGTAGCAGATTGAAGAAAAAGAAGAAAAAAAATGAAAGCATTTTGCAATTAGTGCAGGTTATTAATATTGATAGAGGAAGGCTAAAAAAGTGGTCCAATTACTTTGCAAGAGTTACAGTGTGTTGTATCCTTACCTTCATGACAGGTAGGCTAAATAAGCTGCCTGAGGTGATAATTAGGAATCAAAGAGTCACCAAGTTCTTTTTTAACACTATACATTGAGAATGAATATTGCATCTTTGTTGTAAAGCATCCCTAGAAGGGCATTCAAGGTTTTTCCTATTCTTGCTGAAGCTTTTGCACCAAATTAAAAAAATTATTTTACTGCATTCAATGACTGATATGGAGCTACATTAAAACCTAAATATTGATCTGATCTCTGGCAGCCATCTTCCTCTTTCACTCTTCCCTGCTCTTCCCACTGGGACTCCTCAGCTGCTGCTGAAGAGTGCTATTTTCCACAAACAGATCCACTGAATTTAATAAGATTATTTACAGAACAAGGTTCTGCCAAACACGACTAAAAAATTCAGAATCTGCCCCTTAGCATATAAAATAAGAAAAATGACAAATGCACTTAAATGTAAGCAAGTGAGCATTGAAAGGAAAGCTGGGCATGTCTAAGTCTTTATGCAACTGGAGTCCTGGCAAAATAAAAAAGGAACAACTTCCAGTTGCTTCAGCAAGCTTGGATTGGTGCTATAGGACCATCCAGTGATGTATTCCTCCTTGGAATAGTTTTCCTTTGACATTTTTTCTGCCAGGAAGCAGGTTATTGCATGGAAGTTGACAGAGAGGCGCCTCTGATTCTTGATCTGCCTGCAAGTGCTCTCGGTGCACAGGGAGCAAATCAATCACAGCTCTCTGCAAAAGGAGGAGAAGAATAAGGTCCTGCCATTGGTCTTAAGGCAAAGAAAGAAATGGCAGGTAGACTAATGAGATTCTGCAGATGATGAAAAGGAAGCTTCTCCATCTCTCTCAGGTCCTCATTACCATGTTATCAAAGTGCCTCGCAACCCTAATACCCATTTTTGTCCCCACTTCTATAGCACAGAAAGACCTCTAGAATCATTTTACAGATGCTGCTGGTTAAGCATCAGGGAAACTATCGGCACATCCACAGCCTGGTGGTGGGTGGATCCACCAGAGTGCAGAGCAGAGATCCCCAGAGGCAGATCCCAGGGAGGCACAGGTCTGTGCGATATGAGTGTGACCCCACAGTGATGCGCCCAAGCCAGGAACCTGTGCTTTGGGGCCCCACACTGCAAACCCAGATGTAGGACTCCTGACCTCCCCCTGATCCACCCACAGCCACTTTTGGTATCTGGACTGTGCTTCTCTGCACATTCAGCTGTGACCTGGTAATGGAGAAGCAACATCTGCGACCTGGGGAACTCACTGGCATCCATTGGGGAATGCCTGGGGAAGGAGAGAGATGCACTGAGGTTCCCCCACACATCCCAGTCAACACCTCAACTTCTCCTTGTCTCTAAAACTCCATCACACCTGACATTTACCTAGGACTTACTTGCTATTCAAAGGATTCAAACAATCTTTACAAGCCACAGTTAAAGTCCCAACAGATGTATAACTACCCAAATTGAAACCTGGCCAGTGTACCAGAAGATCCTGACCTGTGTAGGAAAAAAAAAGTGCTAACAAATTTCTGTTAGCCTGCCCACCTGCACACCCTGACAGATTACATGTCTTCCACTCAGAAAGGCTCTTCTGGCTGCTGCCACCCTCGTGACAATGCTGTAATATGGTTCACCAATGGGTTAGAGGAGAAAAGTGTTAGATATCCAAAAAAAGGTTTAAATCTATTGAACACTGTAAACACAAAGCAGAAAGAAAAGCCATACTCCACCAACATATTTCATTTTTCTTACTGCTACTAGAATTTTCCTTATCCTTTTGACTCACATGACATGGTTTGGCATGATATAATTTATCAACAAATGACACATCCTATTGCGTTACATCTGTCTGACATAAAAAAACCAAGTACCTTTTGGACTAAGCTGACAACAATTTAGGCACAACAACCCAAACTGCCTGTGGAAAGCTGCAAGACTATTTAACTTTCATGATCACCTTTCTCTGCCATTTTTAAGATGGATGGCAAAGGCGAAGCACAAACTGTTAAACCCTGCCAAACCAAGTGATGAAGACCACACCTTGGCTAATTATTGCTAGCCCAGGTGAAGTTCAAAGTACCTGGAGACCAAAGAGCTCACAGGCAAGGTTTTGTACTGTGTCTCCTAAGAAGTATCTACATGGTATTTTACAAGCCTGTTCTGCATGTGCCCCAAGCTGAGCAGAAATCTCATTAGGACTCATTAGTTCACGCTCAGTGCTAACCAATCTTGCTCATATAACTCCTGATTGGCCTGGCATGGGGGTAAAGTGACCTTGCCTCTGCTTGCAAAATAATGTGTGGTGTGCCCTTGGAGAGAAAGTGCCACATTCCCAGCCTTAGGGAGATTACTGTTGCTTGTTTGAAAGCAAAGCAAAAGCAAATTGCCTTGCATCCTCCCAAACCACAGTAGCTTCAGGAAGTGGAAAGAAGGCTCCTGGCCACATATGGATGCCCTCTTACAGAATGCAGGAAGACTGAAAATCTCCTTTCTTCCCTAATTGTTAAAGATTCCCCACCCCAGCATAATCTGTTAAACCTGGGCTTGCAGTGCTGTCCTCAGGAACCAGTTATGCTTGTTTGCTGCTCTGCATGAGCAAAGCAGTTTCCATCTACTCAGGATATGGGGCTACTGTTGGGACCAATTTGAGCCGTCTATTCCTTCCATGTATGATAGTGAAACTATAAGGGTTAGTGAAGATTTGTTCCCAAACTGTATTGACATTCACCAAACTCTCAAGGTTTTCTATTTTTGTGCTATCTATCTCCCACAGCCCCTATAAACATTTCATCATCTATGCAAAAACCATGAAGCAGACACGATTCCAACAACGGATCCATTGAGTTAATGTTGACACGCTATTTATACCAGTTGAAGATGAATGTCACAACAAAAGAAACAGAAAAATAACAATAGGATACAACTAACATTACGGAATATAAAGGGATATAAGTGAGAAGGAGCCAGGACATATTTCCCCTGACTTCAGTGCAGCTATGCCAGAGCACCACTGCTGAAGATTTGGCCTGCAGCAGTCTGCAGCTTGCCTCTGGATCAGAGCAGCAATGGCGAGACATCAAAAAGGCAGCAAATCTTGGAGAATGGTGGTACGGATGTGCTGCTAGGCTCTCATATAATCAGCTTTTATGGAGAGCTTTCCATTGCTTGCTCTTAAGGCCTAATTGCAAGGCATTATCTAGCCAAACAGTGTATGGAAGTAGCATGTAATAATGATTGCCCGCAGGAACTTCAGGTAGTGCAGCACACAAGATGAGGAGCTATTCTTACGTCGCTTATTACCCAGGAGCTGATTCAAGGAGTAGTTACAGTTGAGTCATTAAGCCACTGGTCACCCTAATATATCTCAATTCAAATTCATTATAAGAGTGATTTTACCAAATGCTAGCAGTGACACTGAACTGTGGGAAGAGGATTGAATTTTGAACGAGGAAGAAAATTACTAAAAATGCCTCTCTGGGGGGGAAAAAAAACACTTTAAGAAATTAAAATCTTTAGCCTCTGCATGGATGTTATGCTACCCTGCCTTACTGGCATAACAGGAGGCATGTCTACACCTAAAGAAAAAAAATTAATAACAATCAAGACACATGAGCCACTATAAAGGTCTATAAAGTTACCGTTTTGGGGGAAACAAACCCAGCCTGAATGTACCCTTCAGATAGGATACTTGGCCAAATCTAAAGCTAGCATCAGCTGACAGAGCACCAGAAAGTCATCCAGCTTCTGGGCAGAAAGCATGCCAGCTCCAGCAGGAAAAAGTTCCCAAGGATGATCATGGCCAATATTCACACTTTCACATCCTACTACAAACTCTGGCTTTCAATGCTGACAGACCACAGCTGTTGTAGGGAGCATTCTCCAACGTGTGTAAGAGAAGGTGACATTTCTGCCATGTATGAAGGTGACAGCACCAAAGTTAAGCCTTGCATCTGTAAATAGCTTCTGTTTCATCCCTTTTCTCCTTCTTTGTCTCCAGCTGATCTGTCAGAGAGCAATGTGGCACATTTCTGGCAGCAGGACAAGGCAGAGGAGTAAATGCTGTTTGCTCCTGCTTAGTCTTCAGATCCCATGATGAGATTAGAGTACCAGATTCAGCGAAAAAAAAAAAAAATTGAACATGTCTCAGATACAAAACTCTGAATCCACCTCGTTCTGTAAAAAGCTTGAAACAATATATCCCACAGTCCCAACTGTACTTGGCTTCTCAGCTCAACCTAATTCTGAAGCCAGATGCTACCTTCAAAAGGAACTGACTATGGCACAGCATGGGGCTGGGTCAGACCTGATGCAGAGAAATGTCCAGCATTCAGCTTTCCTTCCATATATTTTTAAATGCTTCTTTCCAGGAAGAGGTTGGGGAGAGGCTTGTAGAGGATGTTTGGCTCCAGAAACGTCATTAGAACAGGCAGAGGGGGAAATGATCACAATGGGCCACATCCATGGACCCTCTAGCGGTAAGGATATCCCTTAGGAAGCATCTCTTACTGACTGCCCTACGAGGGTGGTGACAGTGACTGTTCTGTGCTGAGAGGAATCAGAGAGGCAGTGAGGGCAGATAATACAATTGCACTGGTTAACCTCAGCTCCAGATGAGCGGTAACCTATTGCAAAAACCAAATGGCAGTCACCCAGAAGGTCTAAGAGAACTCAAGAGTCAAGAAGTTGAGTTACTAACAGCAATATGTAAGCATATTAGCCACTTAAAATGTCCTCCAATCTAAAGAATGGGTGTAATATCAATCCTTAAGATAAGGTCTCAGGGAGACCTGGGGAATCGCAGGCCTGTAATCGTGATGGCAACACTGGACAAACTAGCAGGAACTGTAATAAAGGATACAGCTACAGAGCATGGAAAAATGCCAGAGTTGTGAGGAACTGCAAGAGAAATCCTGCCTTACAGATCCTTGAAGGAAAGGGGGATCTAGTTGATATAGTCGATTTGTATTTCCAAAATGATTTTGACAAAGTCCTTCATCAAAGGCTTTTAAGGAAGCCAAATAGCTGTGGGAGAAACAGGACAATTCTGACCTGGACAAAAAACTAACTGTGACACAGGGGTCAAAGTGAAGAGGCTGGAAAAAAGAGCTGATTTAGAAGAATTTGGTACAAGCCTACAAAATAAGGAGTTGCATGGAAGTGATGGATGGGAATCAACTTTTTTACCATCTCTTTGATTCTAAGACCTAAGGGGCATCAAATGAAGCCAGGAGAGCTGGTTTTTAACACAACAGATAGCAGACTTGTGTAATTCCTTCTTACAGCGCATTGTGGGTGCAAGAGTGGACACTGATTCAAGGAAAGATCGGATGATTACCTGGAAGAGACACAGTTTAGGGTTGCTAAATGGACAAGTAACAAGAGACTTAGGAAATCCCCAGAGCTGTGTGAAGTTGGAGGCTGAGAGAATATTACTGGAAGGTATCATGTAAGTTTGTTTGCCTGCTTTTCCTCTTCTTTAGGTGCCCATTTATGACCACTCCTGGAGACAGAATAGCGGATCCTTGGTGTGAACATTGTCACCAGTTTTAGGCATGTGAGCCCCTACAATGGCCAATCCTGACTTAAAGAGAATTAGCTTTCTACAATAGCTGAGGACGTTCTACTATGTAAATTGGAATACTTTATTTACATTAATCTCCTAAGTTTTCTCCCTGACATACTCACTGTCTTGTATAGAAGTTATAGCACTGAAATGTGCCCGTACCGATCATTCTAGAAATGGGAGAAACTTTCTAGTAGTTAGCTCTTGAGTCATATATCCCTACTGCCTCCAGATTCACATAAGGACAGTGGTTCATTACTAAGAGTTGAAGTCATTGCTTGCCAAGGACATGTCTAATTTTATGCATTTGAATTGTTTCATGCATATCAAAATGACAACTCATGCTTAAACTTGGATACTTGCTTGAGAATATTCCTCGGTTAGGGGCTTCCACTGGCAAGGGACGGCTTCCCCTGTTTTGAAGAAATGCATCAAAGTATTTTCTTTTTCCTTCTCTTTTGTTAAGCTCATCTAGTTCTGAGCACCTGTAACTGAAAAACCACCTCTGGTCTCTTGCTGCATGGAGTAAACAAGGGAAAAAAGATGTTTCTCTGACCATTCACTTCAAGTTTGCTTGCAGAAGAAGGAAGCAAGACCACCTGAACTAAGATGTGGAACAACCACAGCCCTCCCTTAAGCAATATTACTAGCAAATTATCACAAGCATAAAAATCATCAGAGCAAACTCCAGCTATGAAACACACCATTATATGTGTCCCCTGCCCTAGGTTCTCTCACAGAAACACAGTGCCACAGGACGTGGCATGCTCTTTTGATGGTTCCTCTTTTTCAGACTGGTAGAGAAATTAATTTGCAAATTGTCTTTGCTTTGGAGGCTTGAACAAAATTTCTCTGTTCAGTGACATATCGAGATAAAATGCAAAAAATATGCTTTTTTTTTTTTGGCAGAACTAGTTTGTCCTAAAAGCTATATGCAGTCATGAAAAGGAGAGAGATGTTTTTAGGAACTGCAGAGTTCCCTGAAAGAAAAAGGCTTAGTAAGTAAAAAGTTCAGAGGTAAATGCCTCGATTCGGTACTTCTGATGTATTTAACTTTATGCTTTTTATCCTTTGATAATGATTCACTGAATTTTAGTGGTTCTGCAAAATAATATACTGATAGCAGTCAGTATAGAAACAGTATATGAACTACTACGTTTCCCTGTAGAACTCTGCAATTGCCTCCAGGTCCTGCTATGTACCTAATGTTCGTGCCATTTACCAAGCCTAAACAGGGACCTGTGCTAGACTATGGATTTTTGTTCATTAATATTTACCCTGAGTTTTTGTTTTGTTTTGTTTTAGCCTAATTGATACTTAGTCCAATTGAGTCTATGAGGCATTTTGTCAATAAATGATGATGGTATTTTGCATATGTGGCACTCCTTGTCGTTGTGTGTCTAACAACTGTATTAGCAGAACACTACTTGGCCACAGTCTCTGGGAAACTCTGTAAAAAACAAGTTTGCACATAAAATCCTACCATTTCTAAGGGTGCTTCAGCTTCTAGAAGACTCTTTTGACTTGGATACATCAAGCTCTTACTAATGAGGTAGTTTTGCTCCCTAAAACCAAGGTGCTCACAACTTGCCATTGGGAATAAGAAGTTCCAGTTCAGTGCAGCTGTACATCCTCCTAAGGGTACTGCATTAAATCATTTTGCATAGCATTACACTTATTTTTCCTAGGACTGTAACGTCCACTGCCACAAGCTGGCTCACTCCCATTAAAGCGTGCCAGGTACCACAAGCAACGTCACTGCTCATGGGAGATACCAGCAAAAAGCTGGTGCAGACCACACAGCACATTGGTTGGAGAGCATCTGTCTTGTTTTCAATTATGTTTTATTATCTTGTAAGGAGACAGGACTTGAAGAGACTTTTGAAGGGAGCAGGGATGATGTCTTCCCTGGGGAAGATCTGCGTATGCTCCAGGAGAGAAGGCTGCAACCACACAGGGTAGGGCAGCAGCAACAGAGAAGAAGTGCAGCCCAGGGCTGGAGGCCTGCAGCACATGCAGGGGCTGCAGCAGGAGATGGGAAGCAACCAGTCCAGCTCCAGAGGGGACAGAAAGACCCCCAGAAAACAGAAGAGGCTGGGCAGAGTTTGCTGCCATTTATAAAGTGACAGAAACCAAGCCTAGAAATACAGATCTATTTGTAAGGGCATAAGGTGTGGAAGAACTGTGTATAAAACTTTTTAAATTTCTTTTCTCTCTATCCTATTTACTTTGATGTTTCTCTATGTAAAAAAAAATCATAGTTTAATTTCTAATAAAATCTGCCTTTTACATTTGTTTGTTTGTTTGTTTTCATCTCCTTTGAGACCTTCTCACTACCACAGATGCTCAAAGCCCTGACTAGCTGGGGTTCCTGTCTCCCAGAGGCTGCAGGATCTCTGTGTCAGAAGGTAATACACTGATGCATGCACAGCCTCTGGCTTTGTCACCTCTCTGTCATCTGCTTATGGAAAGTCTGGAGCTAAGCAGCACAAAAAGGGTCAAAGCTCCATGTTGCCGGCTCCATTTTGGGACATTTTACTCCTGAGCTTTGCATACATCTTTGCTCCTATCTGGTGCCCCTCCAGAGCTGCCTTAGACATCTGTCAGCTTATGGAGTTAGTCTGAACATGAATCAAAACACAGTTCCTGCATGCTGGAGGCAAGGCTTGATGGACAATCACATAATGAGGGAATGTGATCAAAAAGTGAACACATTTGATAGAGAGGCAGACAGAAAAGGAAGGATGGTGCGTCATCAGGGTTAGCAGTTTCTAATGAGTTTGGTGGTTCTATTTAGCAGTGGAAATGCTGTTTGCTGCTTGGCATTTCAGTGCTTACATAATTTATAGTCTATTATTCGATAATGTATTGAAGCAGGTTGTTGTCTTTGGCACCATCAAAGCTGTCTGCTAATTCACTGCTTGACCTTCTCTGCATGCATGTAAAATGGAAAAGAAGTGGTGCAGGGCAGGCTGCGGCAGTTCAAAAAATGGTTTAGTGTTCAGATAGTTTGATTTGTACGAACCTCACCACCAAACTATAGTATTATTTATATATGTTTGGGAAAAAAGTGACAAACACGTGGTAAAGCAATATTTTAAAAGACTGACACATTTCTGTTCTGTTTGGCTTCTCAGCCAAGTGTCATTTTGTAACATAGGTAGTGAAAGTGTCCTGGCGTTAGGGCGTAACTGGACACATCACACTTCTACCCCACGTCTGTGAGTTACTTGTGCAGCCAAAGGTGTCCTGTCCTGTTCATCCCTGGGAAGGAGAGGAGATTTTCTAATATCCAGCACACATGTGGGAAGCAGGACTCTGCTTGTGCATAGGAACATTTTACAAAAGTATTTCACTTTCTGGATACTGAACATAAACAGTTTGCATCCAATTTTCAGAGAAGTTAAAAATGTTAGATGAAAGGGAGCCACAGATGATCCAGAAGTCACCGAAGTACCATGAAAAACAGCCAGAAATATCAATTCTGGAGAACGCTTTGCTTCATGCATTCCCTGTAATGGGGAGAACAGAAAGTATTGCTAGAATGTGACAAATGGAAGAAAGCTGTAGGGCTGTCCATTGATGGGGACTCCCCAGTAGAGGCAAGCTGCTCAGTATACCTTGCAGTAAGTAACCAGGGGACAATTCTCGCGTGCCACAAAGTCACAGTTCTTCAAACGAGAAGAATCGATTTTTAAGCACCAGCAGAGTCCCATTGACTTCAGTTTGGACTGCAAGACTAGGGACTCTATCTGCAGATATAGCAAAAAATAAAATTAATTAACACCTACATTACTGTGCTGGTGCAGGCTCACAGAAGGGAGCATATGGAAGTTTGCATGAGGTGACAGAGCTGTCACGCGTCCCTCCCAGGTGTCACTGGACAGTTCACACTACACCCGCTGCTGTTCAACTGCCCCAAATCAAAAGCACATTCCAATATTTCTTTTCCTTTTTCATTTCAATTTTGTGTCTAATCTGGTAGAAAAATAAGCAGAGCAATGTACTGAGAGAGGCAAGGAAAATTTAAATAACTTGTTAGTGCCGAAGTCATTGAAAGGGTTATTTAATCAGAAATGCCTGGTAGGGGCATAAGATGGAGAAGGCTACACTGTGGCAGGGTTTTCTTGATGCTCTTTTCCCCAAGTATGACTTTTCTTTTCCCCCGTGAGTCACTTTTATGTTTTAGAGAAACAGTTGTGAGCCAAAAATACATGTTAACTGGAATTGATCAAGGACAAAATGAATAATTTACTTTCTGAAGAAGAGATCATCTATATTGCTGCAGACTTTTTAGCAAAGACTTTTTTTCCCTAATGTTACAGCCATCCTGTTTCAGCTGCATTTACATGTAGCAAGAATTCTGCTTTGTTTCTAAACTGGCACGTCCCAGCAGAATTCCCCACCTTTTTATTGTTTCAACGCTTCTGATCTTAAAGAGCATGAATTATTCACAAAGAATTCCATACGTCTTCAAAACATTTCTGTTAAATAAAGCTGCATATTTAATTTTTTCCCATGTTGATTATCCACAATGAGGAATAATGATTTGAATTGTTGAAGATGATGAATCCCAAGCAGCTCCCTACATATGGCTACACCCAGCCCCCTGGTTTTTGTCAGACCTGTTCCCAGGTCTGACAGTTTGTGCTACTTTGGCACAACAACTTATGTTTTTATAGATTGCTATATTACATCTATTTCTGTGATAGCAGCATTAAAATTTTTTTAATAGTCAAAACCGAAAAACAGAGTAAGAGGTTGAATAAGACATGAGAATTCTCCAGGCAATCAAAGAAAATTTGCAAATAACTAAACATAGGCAACTTAACTGAACATGAAAGATATAGAAGCATAGCAAAAAAGTCAACATGAACTCTGCCATTTTTGTTGACCCTCTTTTAAAGTTCTCATTTTAAGATATACATAAACTCTACAACTGCAATAAAAAAATGCACATGCAGTATAACCAAATTCACCATGTAGTTAAAATAAAAAAGTTTGAAATTCTGAAATATTTGGTTTCTATTAACAGTGCTCAAGCCATCATACTGGGTTTTCGTTTCTCCCTTTCTCTCCTGATTGTCTTAGGTTTCAGAGTAAGACACAGAATAATAAATCTATCACAGACTTTCTGCATAACCTCCTGTACCCATGTGCATCTTAACTTCCGTGTCTTAAACAGGGAGAAAGAAAAATACTTCTTATTTACAGAATTAGTGCAAAAGCCATTTTTTGTTTGTGTGGCACTCATCTACTCAGGCCCTGAAATCAGTGAATATTGCATTGCATACATAAGTTAAATATTATAGTTGTGTATTAACTGCTTCTTTAAAACCTGTGGCTTAAAAGTTCAATACGTCGGAGTTCTTCAAACATTTTTGGGCTTGTGGATCTCACAAGTTTTGTTACGCTCTCTGTTGTATCAAAAGTGCATTTTAAAGATACTGTTTCAGACTTTCAGCAGTCACTTTTGAAACTGAGGAGCGCAGTACTGATGTGCACCAAAAAGAAAAAAAAGTCAAATGAGCAGTCATCATTTTTCGCAAAACCTGTGTGTACAGCAAAATTTCTCCATGGGGCAAGCTCAGTCCCCTGAGTTCTTTCAAGCTCCAAGCCCATCTGAAAAACATGTTCCCTCCTCAGTCTGGGCAGACCTTTTTCAGCCTGGGCACATTTTAGACAAAACTGGAGGGGCTAGTATTGAAACTTTGCTATCTAGTAGCTAAAGAATAACACTGCCTAATCCAAACCACTTAAAATAGTAAGGCAGACAATGATGTCTAGGGATCACCTTACAGAGGAGATCTGGTACGTGGTGGGTATACATGCCTTGGACTAGGTCATGGAAGGTCTGCAGCAGCTCTAGGGACTGAACCCAGGCTTCCTACATCTCAGTCCAGCATCCAGTCTCCCTCTCACCAAACAGATTTTAAAATCCTATTCCTCGTAAAAAGGTGGGGTTTTTTTCAGTGGGTGGGAAAAGAGACGGAAAATTTCCCCAGAACAGAAAAATGATACACGACAGTCGTACAACTCTAGGAGCACACTTGCACTGATGTGAGATTCATCAGGATGACTGGCATAGACTTAGACTGTTGTCTGGGTGCATAGTGAACAGCCTTTCTTAGAAAGAATAAGCATGCTGTTTACAAAAGTACTGAATACTCAGGGAAAATAGAGCTTAAACTACGGTCTCTGCCCTAGAGATATTCTCCCTATTAAGACCTGAAGTGTATAAAGTGTAAAAGGAGGAAGAATTTGAGGGACGAACCATGACATCAACCTATATATCGTAGGTGGAGTCTATGGTGCATTTACAGTACCTCTGAAGTAATCTGCTAAATAAAGAGCAACTTAGATTTACCAGCATAAAACCCTCTTGTTTTATAAGCCAACATGTGGTATGTGAAATGTGGTGGAGGCAGGCTAGTGAAATACACAGTAAGGAAGAGAAGATGATTAGCATAGAGTGACTCAGACCATTGGCCACGCTGGATTTCTAACAAAGAATCTGGCACAAACATAAATTGAGGGAAAACAAAGTCTGTAGTGATGAGTAGTCTCTAGTGATGGCTGCTAAAAGATAAAGAACTGAAAGAGGGGGTTTAGCCATCTCATTGGGAAGGAAAAAAAGAAAAGTAAGATAAACACCATTGCCAAGAACAATAACTGAAACACCAGGTATCAGATAGAAGCGTTGAAGAAGCATGTGATCCCAAAGAAACTAAGCCAGAAGAGACCTACCATGTACTTGCACAAAAATAAGTAGCAGGAATTTTATACTTCAGAAGTGAAAACTTTCTCATCTACCTGTAGTTTTGGAGATGACTTCCTACCAACCTAGGATCCCAGCTACACGGGAGTTTGCTGAGAGAGCAATGCTTTCCCTCCAGGGAGGCATGCCCAAATACTACCACCCCACTTGGGCCATCCAAGCAATTAGAGAAAACAGCAAAACCACAGTTTGGGGGGGGGGAAAAATCCACAAAAACCAACTCCCACCCAAAGAAATAGGTTTAAGTTAAAGACAACCATGAAAAGTGAGAGAGGGAGAGGTGCAAGGAGGATGTGAAATAGAGCCATCTGTAATCCCCAATGCTGCAGCTCTTTCAGGAAGAAAGGAGTGAGCAGTGCATGCATACACAGACCAAGGATGCAGAGGACTTCAGTTCAGAGGATGACGTCTGCAGTGCAATTTCAGTAAAAGCAAGGACTCCCAAAGTGTATGCACAGCCAAAGTCAGTCACCTATCATTCAGCTGCCTTATTTGCAGCTATACTGTTTTGATTCCAGCTGGACTGTGGTGCCAGATGCAATATCATTAAAACTACAATGATAAGCAGCAATCTTAGACTGGGCAAGTGTGACCAACTGCAGGTGATGGAAAATAAGTCTTCTGAGGCCAGCTGGCAGGAGCAGGCTGTGGCTAAAAGCTGCACAAAATAAAATATGATCTTGTTTAGAATTTACGTTAGCTTACAGAAGTATTGTGTAAAGCAAGCAGCTTGCTACAGAGGTGTCGATGACCGGGAGACACTGTGCGCAGAGGTCAGGTCTGGTCCAAATAGCTGCTTGAACCAATGGCAAAAGGTGAACTGCAATGGAACTGGTCTATATGAGGCAGCTATGGACTCTGGGCAGCAGTGGAGGCTTTCGGACTCTAATCTCCCTTAAATAAGTGTTTAAGTGAATGTTGCCAGCGGCAAGAAAACATGGAAGAACTTTAGATTGGATATAGGAATTACTACAGAAGGATGTGAACAATCCAAAGGACCAACAAGACACTGCCAAAGGACTAGGCAGTGTCCTCACCCACTTACTGTATGGAAGTACCTACTGCCATCACAGGCTTAAGAGATACTGGGATGCGGCAGTGTGCCAAAAAAAGCTGTGGCCATAGTGCAGCCTAGGAACTAGTAATCTTCATGTCAGCAATTAGGAAAAGACAGGGAACAACTCCCCCAGAATTTCTATGGGGAAAAAAGATGTAGCACAGTAAAGAGAGTGTTACAACTGTTTGCTGCAGAAGAGTTTCCTGGAGGCATCAGGAAAGGCGTTAGAGCCATTCCTAGGCTGACTAACTACCGTTGTGGCACCTTTACAAACAGATTTCATCACAAACAACCCTTTTAGTTTTACAAGGCTACAGGCCATTTGACACCTAAATAGCGTGGGAGTGCTCACTGCTGATACTGCACATCCATCTTGCATGAAGGCGGCATCATTTTGCAGTGTATCTTTCACTGGTACTAAATCCCTTTTATAATGGAAGAGGATGTAATCTTAGTAGGATTCCAGAGATTTTAAAGTTTTATTGTTATATTTATTGACGATTCATAATAAAGCATCTTCTAGCATTCGTTGGCTTTTTGACTACCTCACTTTTACATTATAAATGCAGAAATTTTCATTCTTTTTCATTTTAATTATTTATTTATTTTCAGATTTATTTCTTAGTTGATTAATAACCACAGGGACTGCATACATGAGAAAAAAAAAACTTCAGGCCTTTCACAGAATGATTAATTAAGGGAACCATTATTTAAATCACAAATACATGTGGGATCTAGTATGGAGTCATACAAGGAGGATGGTGAAAGTACTTCACTGATTTAATCAGGTTAAAGAGGCTGCAAAACTTAAAAATAATGATAAAGACAGTATGTGTAACCATAATTTAGTGAGGACAAGCATAAGTGATGACACCGGTTTGCTATAGCATCTTTGCAATTTCTGAAGCAGGATTCAGCCCATTCTGGTGTCGCTATGTGGATGGTTCATAAACTTGCAGGTATCTTTCAAGATAGCCAGATAAGCACCTTCAATAAGAATATTCAGAAGTTTTCTTTGTGAATATGTGTTTGAATTAAAATCCTTTTTTCTCTGGCTTTACATCACATTTTATGTTTGCACACTAGAGATTTGTTGTAACAAGTTTACCAAATCGCAGACTCCTGTACTTGATCATTACATCATCACAATGAAGCAATGCTGGATGGGTGCCATGCCATCTTTTTTGCTTGACAGGAGAGATTTCAGAGAACATGTGAAGCAGAGAGTCTCGCAGAAATCTGCTTCACTCTGCACTGACTTTGAACTCCTCCTCATGGGGTAACATGCAGTTCTCATTACCATGCGGTAACTTGTTTCTAGTAGTTATAACAGAAACATCTTTAAAATTCAATTCCCAAGAGCTATCCTTCCTAGCCAAACATAGCAACCCCCAATAACCGAGCATTAGCACAATGCAGAATTCGAATATATATGAAACAACAATATGAAACAAATATATATGAAAAAAATGATATTCTGTTACCCATGGAAGTGTTTTGCATGGAGACCTGTGGACTTCTCCTGAGTCATGAGTACTAAGGATGTCATTGACAAACCCATTTACTCTCGTGCTGTTCCATGGAGCTCAATATGTCTCTTTAGAGCAAAGCAGGTAAAGAATAATCCATGTTATCCATTTATAAAAGAAAAATCAAACTCTTTGACTTTCCTCAACCATTGCATTTCTTTCCTGCCATGAATGCATTTAATTGGTTATCTGAAAATGTCTCTTATTACAGAAATAGGAACAGGGTCGGATGGAGTGAAGAGGGGTACAATCGGCTTTCCTTTGTGCTAATGCAATTCATAATAATTAAAAAAAAGTGCTAAAGGTTTGGGTCATCAAACAAATCTGCTGGATATCTGGGCCACATCTGTATTGCATTTCCCAACCCACAACCACGGCATGTCAGAGTCTGGACATGACTGGTGTTCCTAATCAAGCCTGATTGTCCTTGAGTGTGTTTGCAAATATTTGCCAGATCCCTTGGAAGAAAATATATTAGAAGGGGACTTGTGCTTGATCTGTGAAGCCTTTTGCTTTGACTGTTTGCTACTCCCTGCTGTTGGTGTGGTATGACAGAATGGCCACCAGGAAAAAGAAAACATAACCTCCGTGAATTAAGACAGATAATGTGGCTCCCTGTATAAATAAAAATTTGCCATGAGATCCACTGTGTTTTGTAAGATTTATAAATGTTTCAACTGGACAAGGCTATGCAAGGAATGACATAATAACAGAAATACTGTAATTCATGCTGATTATTTAGGAAAAAAATGTTGAAAAATTAAATGTCAGAAAAAAAGAAAACTTAAGTATTTTTGTTTTCTGGTTAATGCAAAGATAGAGAATATACTCATGCATTTCTTTATATTGACAGAACCTTCTACTGATCACAACCTTTTTCAGACAAGAGAAATCAGATCCTTTCCTGGGGACAACAAAATAGGAGATAAAAAAATTAAAGTCTTATATCTCAAGAACAAAATGTTTTATTCCCTTTCACTTCAGGAACACTAACAATGTATTCAATTTGAGGGTTTTTTTTCCCCAAGTGCTAGGTGAGCAGATTACGAAGGCGTTTGTTCATTAGGCTGTGGAAAGCAGCATTTTTTTCAACTGAGGGGGCACTGCCTCCCACAGAGCTACATAACAAGGCGACACAGAGCCGCTGAACTATTATCTCCCCCACCACTTGAGAGTCCTGCTGCATGAAATTTTTCCCCCAGGTAAAATAAAAAGATAAGGCTATTTTTTCAGTCCGTTTCTTTTGGCAATTCATTTAACGTCAGCAAAAGGCTTTCTGTAACCACAGGTTGTAAGCAGAGCCTTGTGGTGCACCCACGCTGGTAGCAACTGTTCATCAGGCACTATCAGAGAAATCATTTTCCCAAGGACTGAGCCAGAGTGAAGACAGGCTCCAGGCTCTGATAAATGAACCTCGCTCACTGAAGATGTCACGCAAGCATCCCCCTGCTAAAAGTGACTGACCAGAAGAAGGGATGGCTCAGTGGGATGTGTGTCCATGCCACATCAGTGCTGGTTTATTAACTTACTGATGAATTTAAATTCCCAACAACAAAGACCAAGTGGTGCAAGAAATGTAAGTTTGAGATGTGTATGTCACATTGCTCTAGCACCACAGCTACAGAGAATCAGCGGATGCCAGGACCGTCTTACACAGATACAGCTAGTTGCTGGGAAGTATTTTTCAGAGAGTTCACTCACCATACACTCGGAAACTGTCCTCTTCTCCTTCCATCTTCTGCCTTTAAATGGTGTCTAGCTGCCAGGATGAGCACAAATAACGAGAATCATAGAATCATTAAGGTTGGAAAAGACCTCTGAGATCATCAAGTCCAACCATCAACCCAACACCACCATGCCTCCTAAACCAGGCCCTGGAGTGCCACGTCTACACATTTTTTGAACGCTTCCAGGGATGGTGACCCCACCACCTCTCTGGGCAGCCTGTTCCAATGTTTAACCACTCTTTTGGTAAAGAAATTTTTCCTGATATCTGATCTAAACCTCCCCTGGTGCAACATGAGGCCATTTCCTCTTGTCCTATCGCTAGCTACTTGGGAGGAGAGTCCAACACCTGCTTCCCTACAACCTCCTTTCAGGTAGTTGTAGAGAGTGATAAGGTCTCCCCTCAGCCTCCCCTTCTCCGGACTAAATGACCCCAGT
>WAAD01025048.1:303769-325288 GCA_013389945.1 Fregata magnificens
TGTCATCTGCAAACTTGCTGAGGGTGCACTCAATCCCCTCGTCCAGATCATTGATAAAGATATTAAACAAGACTGGCCCCAAACCTGAGCCCTGGGGAACACCGCTCGTGACCGGCCGCCAACTGGATTGAACTCCATTCACCACCACTTTCTGGGCTTGGCCATCCAGCCAGTTTTTTACCCAGCGAATGTAACAGACTTCACAGAGACTATAGATGACCAATTGACTACAGCCGTAAGAAAGGTAAATGTGCTCTTAGGCTCCCTTAAGAGTGATATTCCAGTAATGATCTAATAGAAATGCTATTCTGGAGGACATTCTGCAAGATAGGATGTATATATATAAATATTACTTTGCTTATCCCTGTATTTTCACTTGATAATTAATTTGCTCTGAATCTTGCTGGTATTTTGGTAAATATTTGCAATTTACCAATTCAAAATTCAAATACAAATATATTCTCAATATATACTAAATTCCCAGTCCTGAATACATTCTTCTTATTAGAGAAATGAAGGCATAAATTCAGATTATTGACAAGTGGGGGAGCCTTACACGGAAAGAAAATGAACAGCTTTTAATCAAAACAGCGAACTTACTGATGAAACGTTACTTTTTTTTTCAGCAAGTCATGGGAAGCATGCTTTTAATAGCTGTTTACCTCCTTCTACCTCAGTCCCTACCAAAAAAAAACCAAAACAAAACAAAAAAAAAACCAGGTTTTGAACACCATATGCTGAGCTGACAAAATGGAAAATCTGTTTGATAAACTGCTGGTGAGCAGTGACACAGAATGCATTCCTAACAAAGAGAAAGCCTTTTTTTAAATTTTTTTTTTATTTTTATTATATGACTGCAGTACGGCACTCTGGTGGTTTCAATGGCAATATATTAAAAAAACAGGACAATTTAAAGAACCTCTCATTCTCTTCCCAGAAGATCATCTTTGCCGTGTGGTTACTTACTATACCTTAATAGACAAGTGTGAAATAGAATTGCCTTAATAACCTAGTCAGAGTGTAATCATTGCTTTGGTCTTTGTGACAAGACGTTATTTAGCAGTGTGCTGCATGTAATCTAGGGCAGGTGTCAAAGACAAAGGAAAAGCACTTGTGAGAGTTATAAAAATTGGATGTTCTTGTACTCCTCTTCTCCCCTCACTGCCCTTATACTGATCTTTGTCCTAGTACGTGGAGATGCACTTTATCTGAGGAGCAGAGGATGCTTCAGGAGCCAGCATCCCTGCTGGCCCGAGCCCTGAGGGGCTGCTGACTTCCAGCTGTGTCACAAGTGACTCCACACACTGCTGCTCTGATGGTGGCGATGGCCTGTGAGGAGATAAAATGTGACCAAAAATCTAATTCTAACTAAAATTCAGATGTTGTCCACTGCTTTTTTTTTTAATTATTATTTTTTTAATCCTTTCTCCATCTGCTGATGGTGCTTGCATTTTTTTCATTTTTTCCCTCTGTTTTCAAGCATGCCTTCAAATTGCACTTGCCATAATGAGCCAAATCTTCCTGATCTTCTCTGAGCCACATGCAGCAATACTGAATGATGCATTGCGGGGATCACTAGCGTTTGTTATATCTTTCAAGCTGGATGACAGGAACTGTGTGGTCTCAGTCGTTCATTTTTCATTTCCTGCAGCCATGAGCAGGACCAGAAGGACTTTGGGAAGCAAACTTTGGGGTCAACTTCCAATATTTGTGCTATTAACAAATTAGGACGCCTTCAAAGATTCTACAGCAGGTTTGAAAGGAAACAGACACAATTGTTAAGGTTGCTATAGAAATGCTTATAGAGATTGCAAAGATATGCTGCAGAGCCAGTTTTACCAAGAAATAAATATTGACTGGGATGAAGCTTACATACTTAACTATTTCATTGCACGGATTTTATAGATGACATTTTAAAAAGGTTAATATATTCATCCTTTCCTGAGTCAAGGAGAGCCACAGATGATCATGTAATAGGGTCTTCCTCATACATACCGAATGAAAGTAATTTTGATAGAAAACTTTAAAACTAATTAAAATGTTAATACCTATGTAAAAATACACATTTTAAATCAATATGTTGTGCCATATTCTTGTTAACCTCAAGGTGATGATAACAGAAATGTTGAAGCCTGATCTCTAGATATTTTAAAATGAAGAGTAGGAAAGCAAATTTTGTAAAAACTTGCCTCTTTTCCTCATTCACGCAATCCTTTCAAGTAGATGTTCTCATACACACAGAGTACACAGTGATGAATGCTTTCCAAAGGTACTGTGCGTAAGTACTACTATAGTACAACAATCTCATGATTTAGCTGTTGAAAGCACAAAAAGTGATTGCTTCACTTTTAAAAAAAGCATTACACAACTCCTCACATGGAGTTAGGACCCTATAAAGAATTATCAGCTGAATGTTATTTTTAAAGTTTATCTACTGTGCATCACCCATTTTCTTATTGTGTTTTGCAGTTTTAGCAAGGTATGGAACAACATATCCTGAAAAATGCTCTACAGATGCTTTTGTTCCCCACGGGCAGACTGCCTATTAAATAGTCTGTGTCTCTACCAACTGAAATACCATGTAGCTGAGTCAAACTTAGGGATGGCCAGACTGATTCAGATTAAAACGAAATTCCATCTTAACTTTGCTCTGGAGCTTAGAAACCTAATGACATTTGTCAGTCTCTGGTGAGGACTGTAAAGCACTGTGCTCACCTCGACACTTGCAGAATTGTTTGATTTCAGCCCTTACTTAAAAATGAACTACCTTGCCAGAGGCCATTGGCATTGCGTTTCAGGTGAGGCTGGGATGAGGGAACACCTGAACCTGCTCTTCTGCAGGTTTTGGTCCAAGCTTTCAGCAACAGAAGGGCTGGCCGGCCGATGCAGAGCCTGTTCCCCTCCTCTCCTTTCAAGAGCAGGAGTGACAGCAGCATGGCATGGGGAGGGAGCACCAACTGATCCATGATGCTCAAGTGCCCCACTGCCAGCAGCGAAGGAAGCGCAGTCTCCAGGCCATGCTCCCAGCCCTGTTCTGACCATTTTGAAGCTGACTTGATAAATTAAGATGAAGTATGAACCGGTCAAAAATAGGGCCCAAAGGCGCAAGTTTCTAGGTGAGAGCATGCCTGGTGATAAAAGGCACACACTCTGCTTTGCAAGGCAAGGCACCAGTGTGCCAAGAAGTTCCTGGAAAAGGCAATGAGGTTGAACATATAGACATGTGCAGAGTTTGGAGGGTGCGATATGAATCAGCTAAATGATTCACTGTTATAGGAAAGAAACCAGTTCTCACTGATGATAACACAAATAATCCCCTGCATTTAATAGAAAGTCTGAGAAAACGCAACTTTTTCACAAAAGCTCTGTGAATTCTACCTTTTACAAACTTTAACTGCTTGTACAGATCTCACAGGCAGATGATTCGATACAGGAGAGTAGTCTGCTTTACTGCCTGTTTTCTGAGCAAATGTTGAGGTTTTCCAGAACCAAATTGAAGATGGTTATCTCAAATAATCACTTAATAACCCTTACACAGCAAATATCCCACAAAGTTCTGAAAGTCATCATTTCAGAAGTGTTTGCTGCAGATACTACTTTTGGAATAAGTATCAACAACTTATGGCTCCTGCAAAGTCAGTGCAGGGTCTCCATCATAGTTCACTTTCAACAAAAAACAGCATTTCTTGACACGTTCTGGTGCCACGTGTCTATGTCTGCTACATAACTCATACTGACTACTTGCATCGTCTATATTCTAATCTAAATATGACATAAAAATAATTTATAGTCAAACATTTCATTTTTACCGTCCCTTAGTGACATTCAGCTTTTCTAGTTCTAACTGCCCATATGTCCAGTGAGACCAATCATTCTCTACTGACAGATCCATTTTTAGAAAGAAATGAGAAAATCTTTCATATGCCATGTGATATAGCCACATCAAAAATGTTTAATCTCTACGATGATCTTTCTGTCTTCAGCAGGCAAGTGCTCAAGGAAACGGATCCCATGTTAAATTGCTACCTTGGACTGAGCTAGGTCCAGAATCAAATCAAAACTGAATCTTATTTTCAGAGGAGGCTTGGTGTACTGCACAGAAGCTGACACTAGGAACCCGTGCAACCCCATGTCCCCAGCTGGGTGAATTCTCCAGGTTAGTGGTGCAGAAAAGCACACTGGCCATAATTTTCAAACTTATGTCAGTGAAAGGAAGATTAGCAATGTAACAGTTGACATAGCTCTTTAGAACTTCCTATTTTGCTTAACATAACCATTAAAGGCAAGGCCCTGTATGTTGAAGTAACTTAAGCTGTAGCTCTAGGCATTAGTCAACGTAGATGAGATATGTGTTACCTGCTTCCTCAGCCAGAGCTCTTCCTTTCAACCTCTGGGACTATACTGGAAAAAAACACCACAGATCCTCCTTCTTCTCTTTGCACATATGTAGAAAAGACTGGTTCCTGCCGATAGCAAACTTCCTACAACGCAAGTGTGATGCAAACAAATCAAGTCCAACCAAGTAGAGACTCAGGGCACATGAATGGTAAGAGGGCTCAGTATGGAGGATCCACAGCCATCTGGTTTTCCAGCTCTGTCTTCTTGTTACCCACCTGGGTAATATCTTACCTGATTTATGTTAAAAAATTATGCCCTGTGAATTCCTTAGGGTATTTTAAGCATCTGGTGGAGTGTGCACACAGGTGGGGCAGAGGAAGGAATCCAGAGAAAAATGTCTTAGTACTCTAAAATTTTTCTTTAGCCAAAAAGAAAAAAAAAGGATTTGGGCCTTGTCAATCTTTAGATAAAAAGCATAAGGCCCTACCTCATAAAAATACATGATAATTTCAACTCTTTGAGAGGTGTCTTGCCTTTCATAATTTCCAAGGAGCACATAATTGACTTCCAGGGGTCGGTACTTTGATGCATGCCCAAAATTTAATAAAAACAGACACACACATAAACATATCTATTGCAAGAGAGACAAATAGGTAGATACAGATGTATACTTCTAAAATAAAATCTGATGTTCCCAAAACGCTTTGTTTGCCTGCCAGGACTGGCATTCAGCACAGCCCTATGACATCAGAACAGAGGGAAGGCAACGGCTGCCGGCTGAGTTGGGTTTTAGCAGTGTCATCGACTGCTCATTCGTGAGCAGCCCAGGAGCCTGAACTCAGTTCTGGCAGATCAAATGCTTAAGTTTACTTTTTGTTTAACCTGCAAGCCAAATTATAGACTTTATTAGCGTAGAAGCGTCACTAGCAAGGAGAAAAACCAGGAATGCTACCATTACCCTTGAGGTTTTGAAAAAAATACACCACCTATAGAAACTTATTTAGAAGAAGAAACTCCTTCAGATGTAGTGAAAAAGAATACAGAAATTCTACTTTTTATACCTGAGAATGAATCTGTCTCTCTAAGACAAGTGATGTATCACAGTAGCAGATGCAGCAGAAAACAAAACTAAGGGAAAAACATGACTGGACAAAACAAGATCTCAACAACTATATGTATTAGTTGCTGGTGGATGTTCAATCCTGCCATATCACTGAGTGTTTAAGAATAAGTCCGTATACACACTCTGTAATTGAATGTCAAGAAAAATGAAAATATATTGGTTTATTGCTACTGTTCATTGATTTATCGAAGTGATTTATTGTCATTGGACATGAGGACCAACAAATCATTTTGCTGACACCATCAGCTGCCTTAACTAGGTTGTCAGTTCACGACATTAAAGGTAATGGATGGTGATTATTTTACTGTAATGGGTTTAATCAGTGCTTTGAATGACTTAGCAGTCATGTCATAGTATAGCCAACTCATTATTCATCAAGGCGGCATTTTGTTTACCAACATCATCTATAATTCATTTGATTGTTGACAATCATCAGCAAATATCTCTCAGGCTAAGTTTTATCAGAAATGAAAATCTGCACGGCTGCAGCATACTAACTAACCCCACAGTTTACAACCAGAGGAGAAACACTGGAAGTTGCTTGCTCCTTCTCTCTGAGAAGAGGAACTGTCAGCACAAAGAGGCACTGCCAGCCAAGGCTATGTTCCCATGCGCTGCTTTTCAGTCCAGCGCTAGGATTTACAGCTTTCTGAAATACATAATGCTTGTTCTGTTGTACGTGAACGCTCCAAGCAACCCCTGAATTCAGCTTTAAACACAAATTTTGGCTTATTTTAGAAAAAAGAAGTGCAACCAACCTGCTCTGCATTCCCAATAGAGGAATAAGTATAAGCATAACCTGTCTGATTTTCTCTCCCTGAATGGGGATGAATCCGACACTTATTTGTATTATGATGAAATTAATTGTGGAGAAGTCCAGATTCATAAAAGTACCTGTTAACTTTATGGAAAAGGGTATAGTACTAGAAACATTGTGGTGGTATCATTTTAAGACAGGCCTTTAAATCATTACTTGTATTATGTCTTTTATGAGTAAGGGACAAGATGCAAATTGCTAAAAATGTTTCATATTAAGCTGACAGGTTAACAGCTTAATTACGCACAAAGGTAGATTATTAATACAAATCAATGGAAACTTTCTACAGCTCCAGTAGCTTTTGTACTAGCTTTTAGTGCAAATTTTTCTCTGACATTTGCATCACAGATCTCAACATTTATATTCTTCTACTGATCTACTGGTGCACGGACAGAGAGCTACTTTAAATGTAGTGAAAGAAGAGTATCAAAGTTCTGCCTTTCAGACCTGAGAAAAACCCTAGCTAAGTAAAACACAAGCGGTAGCTGTTCTGGATACCTTAACGTAAAAGGAAATAACTTAAAAGTTTTGCAAGAATCTTTGACATTTCAAAAACATATTTGATGATTGTATATAAATATGTAAGAGACCTACAGAAATGGAGTTTAAAGGAAAGACATTTGAAAAGAATATTCAATCAAAATGAGAATAATCTCCCCTCCCTTACTCCATACTCAACGTTTGGCCTACAAATCTTAAAACTATGAGAAATGAATGCATTTTGCAAATAGGTGGGCAAAATTTTGAAGGTGCAAGTAGGATACAGTAGCTTACAAGGAATAAAAGTTATCTTCAAGGTCAACAGCAAACACAAAGCACTGTTCCAGTCCAAAGACTGGACTTGAAGTGGCTGACGTGGCAAAAAAAAAAAAAAGGGTTTAAAACACTATAGAAAATATTAAATTACACCCTGCTTGTTCAGGAGAAAAATGTAAGACCAGATCTATAAGCACCCATACTCACTTTGTCATCAAATTTATGAAAACATACAGCGAAATAATGACAGCAACACATAGCATTAGGAATAAGGTATCATGCATATTAGTAATAGCCTGGCAATATCCTAGACTGGGATATCCATGGATTAGAGATGGTCTACAGTAGGGAAATTACTTTTATTACAGTTAAAAGGAGACTAAATAACCTATTAGAGATTTCTTCCAGCCCTAATAGTCTCTAACATGTAAAAGTGAAACTGAAGTGAGTAGGAAGAACTGATAAAGAGTGATACATACCCTAACAAATATCATTACTATAAAGTGGAAAGATATCAATGCCAATGCAAAACCAAGACTACAGAAATCATACTTATACAGCAAGGATTGTTTAACCATTTTAAAAGCAATTGATATGTGTCAGACAGAAAGTACAAGTTAAACCCCTGAAAAGCTTTAGAAAACTCCAAATCCACAGTCATTAAATATTGAGTATTTTCACAGAAAAAGATCTTGAAATTTGAAATGCTACACTTATTAGCATCATGGCAGTTATGTATGATTTCATTAGCAGAAAGTCCTAATTCAGTCAGACCTTATGTTCTTACAAGCTTTACAAAATTGTCTCCTAAATACCTTGTTCAGCATTGCAAGATTCTGAAACTAGGTGTCTTCATGGAAAGGTTTTTTTCCCAAAGTTTAGTTTGCACGAATAACACCCTATACATTTCTTTACGAGCTTAGCAACGCCTGTGTTTACTGAACCTGAGGCATATTTAGCTATATTGTCCCTGTATTTAGTATATGAAACTGAAGTTTAAACCTGAAGTTTAAATGCCGTGAGGTAAAAACCTCACACAGTCCAGGCTTGGGCTGACTTGGCAGGCAGCAGGGTACCTCATCAGAAAGATGTTACGACATTTACCAGAATATCCTATCTAAAAAGGAGTTGCTAGCTCTTACAGTAGACAAAGCAAACCTTAAATACATGCACAGAGAGCATCTCATTCAGAGGAGCTCAATATTTGGTCTATCCTTAAATATTTTCTTGATGAAACCTGGTTTGGGGTAGAGGGTTTTTTGGTTTTTTGGTTTGGTCCCCCCCGCCTCCCCAATCTGGCTGTAGGTCCAAACTCAAGTCTGCTTCCTGCCAACAAAACCTTCTGTTATAGAAACATTACCTTTCCCCCCTTCAGCCCCTTGCACCTTCTGACCAAGATATTTGTAAAGGCTCACCTTCTCAAAATTGAAGAACAAGCCATCTGTACAGTCAGACAGTGTGTACCTACAGCTTTCCCTCTCATTATTTCCAAGATGGTGAACCAGCGTGCAGAGTCTCCTTTTAGAGGCATTTTCTTTGCAAGATGTTTTATTAATGTCAGTAGGAGCACTGGGCATATTAATAGCAAAACAAATGAGGCACATTAATAACAAGTGTCTTCACGCAGTTGCTTTCATGGCATACTGATTTCAGAATATACAAAGATATTTTGTAGAAACCACGTACACATGAAGTGAACTATGAATACTATGTTGGGGTTTGAAATTAATGTCCATCTAAGGTGACATACCTCAGACACCTGAGGTGGCAAAAAGCTCTGTTATAGGCAATGCTGAGTAATGCCTGTGCTGCAGGCAGGGGAGGAGGCAGCAAAGCTACTGAGCTTCAATCTCCCCATCTCCAGTAGTGCTAGCACCAAAGATACAGCAGCACTGACTGCAGCCAGCAAAGCGTTAGCAGCATTCTGAAACCCACACTGCCGTGTCTTCATTTATCCTTACGTTTCATCAAGTCTCCAGAGAGCGGTGGGGGAGGCGAAATCCCCCAGCACGGGATTGATTCGAGTGCCTTGCGGAGATAATTCACACGTCAATATTGTTAACCATTTCATTTTTTCTCATGAAGGAAGGGAAGGAGGATAACAAATCACACTGGAAGCTACATTCAAGCTTCCAGCAAATTCAGCAAATCAAGAACTGGAAGCTATATTCAGCTGAAGAAAATGGGAAAGGGCATGTTAGGAAGTCAGATCTGAAAATCATAATATGCACAGGCAAAAGAGATTTTAAGGATCAAATTACAAAAAGCAAAGTAGTTTGTGGTTTTTTTTTTTTCCAAAAGAATATATCAATAGTAGTATGTCTGCCGAAGAGTTTCTAGAAGCAACAGTTGGTCAAAAGGATTGTGCTTTATCAGAGAACTGAAATAAATTATTTCAGTGTTTGTTAGGAAGTAATTAAAAGAGGTGGCACATAATTTCTTTACAGGAGAAATCAGAGCAAACGTCTCAAACCAAAATGTAAACAAAGAAGGTTTAAGATCAGAAAAGAGTAAGTATTAATATTCCAGTAAGAGTCCTAAATGAAATCACACATAAAAGTACTCCTCACTTAAACAGGCTTCAGAAGAGACACATGGATTTTTGGTTTGTTCTCTAAGGCACTAATGGAAAACTGGGGAAAGTTCAGACAGCAAATCTGACTTTTTATACCAAGTGAATTGATAAAAACTGTAATAAAGAAAGAAGTAGCAGACAGACAAATAAATATAACACAGAAAAGCCAAGACACAAAGTCATGTCTCATGAGGCTATTCAGGCTCTCTGAAAGAGATGATAAATGGGGATGAGGCCATTTCAATTGATCTTCTATACTTGGATTTCCAATAAGGTTTTGACAAGGCTTCTCACCAAAGGCTCTTAAAAAAATTAAACTGTACAGAACTACAAGGAAGGTTCTTTACAGGATAAATGACTTATTGAAAGGTAGGATGGAAAGCATAAGAATAAATAGTCATTATTCATAACATAAGAAAGTTAAACTGTAGGCCAATATAGATCCTCTTCAACTTATTTAAAGCTCAGGAAAGGAATGAATAGTAAAGTGGCAAAGCTTCTTCGTGACTCAAAAATTATTCAGGGTACTAAAAATGAAAACTGACTGCGACAAGTAGCAGAATGATCTCACAATACTGAATGACGAGATAATCAATCGATGTCAGAGGAAATTTAAAGCACAGCATTTGGGGAAAAATGGTCTAAATACATATATATATATTTATTAATGTACTCTAAATTATCTCTCAACATTGAAGAAAGATCTTGGAGTCATTATGAATAGTTCTTTGAAAACAGTATATGGCTCAGGGGCAGTAAGCAAGGAAAACAGAATGGTAAGAATCATTAAATAAGTATGAAAAACAACAGCAAAAACATCATTATGCCACTTTATAAACTCATGGTGTTCCCACAGCTTGAATACTGCATGCTTTTCTAGGCACCCCACCTCTAAAAGGATAGAGAAGCAGAAGAAAACAGATAAGGACAACCAAATAATCCAAGAAACAACACAGCATCCATACAAAGAAAGATCATACAGGCTAAGGCTTTATAAACTTGGAAAACAATGACCAAGGAAAGATAAGATGGAATTATGCAAAAATAAGGAATGTCATTGCAAAGCAGTTTAGAGAACAAGTTATTCATTATGCCCCAGTTTGATTTGATGCTTCTTAATTTCTGTATTATCAGGCAGCAGTTTTAAAACTAGGAAAAGAAAACAGGTTTATCTTTTTGACCACAATCTATAACTAAAATGTCAAAACTCATTGCCAAGGACACTGTGGGAGCCAGCTGTATAAACAGGTCTAGAAAAAAAAAAATCACAAAAAACAATAGATACATTAATGGAAGGAATGACCTATAACAGCCAGAAGGATGTGACTACAACAGCTGGCTTGATCTGTAAGTCAATAGCCACAGACCGCCAGAAGTTGGGGAAGTGCTGGGAGAAGTGTAACCACGTACTTGCTCCACTCTTATGTTCTTTTCACAAATATCTGCTCCTGGCCCATATCAGAAACAAGACACATGGCCCACTGGTCACCCCCAGTAGGAGACATTCTTGTGTTCCTTGTCTGCAAAGTGGTTGGCGATAAGAAACATCAAGACAACAGACATGGACTTAATAAAAGAGTAATCAAGTCCTGGGTTTTGGATCTTTATTTTCTTTTCACTAACTTTGCTTGGTTTTGTGTCCTGTCTATTTAGACATTTATATCTCACTCATTTTGTACTCTGGATCTATAAAATATAACACTGTTCTTCTTTGCCACTTTCATCCATGTTGTGATGGCTTTCCTTTTGTATTTAGGCCTCATACTTCTGAGAAGTTGCACCTTCTTATGTTAAGTCTGAATTTTGCTGAGTATGCTGTGGGCAGCTGGATACAGTCTTGAGGAAAAAGGTCCTTAGTAACTAAGAGTTTTTAATGGGCCATCTCTCAGGATTACAAAAATCTGCTCAAAATTGCTCAGAGTTCAGTGAGGACTTGGGATCTGAAATTTCTCACATTCCCATGCTATCATGGCATCATAAACCACCTGCTTCTGTAATAAGCCTAAACCACTTTGCTCTCACTTAGATCTTCCCTTTCCCAATTATCAAAGACTGAATTATAAGCTGCCCAGTCTATTTAAAATATGATTGCACAATGCAAGAAGTATAGGAATTGAAACCCTGACTGGAACCTCTAAATGCAACTAAAATAAGAATTCAGGTTTGACCAAAAGATGTCAAAGTGGTACTCACCTACAAGATTCTCTGCATGTTGCTATATTTACCTGAAGCTACCCATAAAATATGTATATATAAAGTATGAAAAGAAGCAGAATAAATAGTCTTTTGCATTCTTTGGAGTCTTCCACACACAACAAGGATCTTAACCCTGTGGAGGAGATAGGCCTGAAAATTGAATCATAAGTTTGACTCTGTTCCTCTGTATCAATATATATCATCTTACACTCTTGACTACGTTAATGTGAAGAAACCACGTAGGTCCAGCAGGACCCCAAAAGTGTCCATTACAGTGTAACACATCCCAATGCAAGTGGAGGGGCAGAGGTTCTTTAGTTATCTCAGTCCTGTTGGAAACTGCACTGCACTTCAGAATACTGTTTTCGTGCCTAGTTTGAGAGAGGAGAATGACGGTATTTTTTCCTCCCCAGAGAACTTCATTCAAGTTCAGTGAAGGCTCAAACAGAATGAGGACAAATTGAGCTGAAAAAGCGAAGGATACCTGTAAAACAGCTGGAGGAAGTTCCAGCTCCATCCTTCATGGAAATTGTCTTTTTCCTCATTTACCTGAATTTGGTGACAGTGACTGCACCAAGTTTGTAAGCAGCTCTGCCTGGCTTAATAAGAATACACTGGCGAAAAGAAACACATTCTTCCTCTGGTTTTTATTGCCTGAAAAATGTCATGAGAGTTTCAAATTCAAGCAATCAGTGTGAAGGAGAATAGACCATAAAAGCAAGGATTATTGCCTCAGAAATAGCTCTACTTTCCCTACCCTTCAATAATGAGGCAAGAACTTTATGGAACATACCACAGTGATCAGCATGGTATAAAGGAGAAAGAAACACATACATGATTTGATGCTAGAAAAAGATGATTAGATTTCACACAGTGTGCACGAGAGAGCTAGAAAGAGGGGCCTCTTTTCTTTGAAAATAGTGCTCTTAAGTCTACATATGCAAAGAATGTAGGATCTGTCTTTTAAAATCTGATTTTAATGCTTCTATTCTGCACTGAGAAAATGAAATGCAACTACCAGAGAAAAGTGCAAAAAGTCAAAAGTATTGCTGCAAAAATGCAGCGTGTAAATTGCATGCAGATGAGTTGTCATTTTCTAAGAGCACATCTCCTGCCATTAGAAAAGGAAAACTTAACTCTAAAGCATGCTGTTCACATGCTGTTTTTAAGCTATTGAGGTAAACTGAAAGACATGCTCTGCAAATTCTGTTTTCACCTGTTTCTCACTGACGAAATACAGCCGAAGACCTACTTTTAAAACACACACAAAGTTAATTTATTCTTCAGTATGAAGCAGAAAGAAATTCTGGGGTGTCTTTGATCATGAAGACATACCTTGTTGTGAAATATATACCAGATGCTTAGATTCAGAGGGACTGGGTTTTTTGGTCAAACTCTGTCACTAAGATACATTTTCTTTATATCGAATATTTTTCAATGTCTGTTGGAAATTATTTCAAATGTATTGGTGCTAGTTCAGATATTTCCTTTTTACTTTTACATTATCGTGCACATGTCAAAATTATATTGAACTCAGCTAGACTACTGATATGAATTTCTTATCTACTTCAGAAATGTTTAAATAGCAGGTAAGTAAAATCTCAAACTTACAGCACAAGCAGAGACTGCTTAACATTAAAAAATCCAACCTCCAATCCCCCAAACCAAAATCACAGCTAATCTTGAGTGATAGCTGAAGCTCCAGTGTCTTTAACAATATTAAAACAAAACCCAAAAGAAAACTGATACTTTCTGCCTGTTCAGGTAATGCACAGTGAGTGATACTCATATACTCAGAGAGATATGCCGTGAAATGATGCGAGAAACTTCCATATTTCAGGACTTCAATTTTTCTCAAAACTAACATTTTTGGGGGAGTGAACTTCATGGAAAGTTTTAAAGATTTGCTTCTTTTTTGAAACAGAATGAAAATAGTTATTGACATATCAACATTCACCAGGAAGAGAAACACACACTGAAAACAGGTCTGCCTAGCAATGCAAGCCCCTTCAGAGGCTCCTCATGGTCTAAACCAATTTTAGAAGAGATTCAGCGTTTGAACTCATTTAGATCCGGCAACAGCGAGGGACGCGAGGCTTTAATGGCTTGAAAAATCTGGGACTTATAGCATACAGGCCACCATTCTCCATCTGTGCAACTGGAGTGACAGGAGGGGAATATTCTGAAAAGCAATACATCTGTGTGAATAAACTCAGGCAGTATGTTAAAAAGTCACCTGACAGCTAACCTCACAGGATATTAATTAGAGTCCAAATTAGAAACAAATATGATAAATGTGCAACTCACCTGAAAATTCACTCTCTTTTCAAAGATGGTTTTTATGCTATATTTTGGGACACAAACATAATAGCAATCTCAAAATATCCCCATTCCCTTTTTAATGTAACATTTATTCTGTTATGTTGATTTTGTTCATCTCTGAGCTGGAATTTAACAGTAGATTAGATCACTTTAGAGCTTTTGTTGCTATGGTAACACTGTGTTGCAGTTATATTTCTTCACCTCCAGTCTTGATTTTGAGGTGACTGGTTATATTTATTCCTGTCCTTTACAGGATCTCAGTGTGGTGGAAAAACATTTGGTAGAAGAAAAATGTTAGCATAAGCTCCCACCATAAGGTGGGCAGTCCATACTGGTTAATTTGTGCTGAAGGTTGTGTGCTGTGGGTTAAACGCATTCACTTAACTTTTCAGGGCTTTAAGTTCTAAATTAAATTAAATTACAGGTGAGTAAAGTTTGCACTGGTCACCCTTGGATCTCCTCTCTGAATAGCTTAGAAACAGTATGGCACTGCAGAGGTATTCTGAGAAGAGACAAGCTCCAGCTTCTCTGAGAGATGAGAAATTTATCATCCAATGCAAAGCTGCAGAAAACCAACCAAGCAGCATCAACCAGATCTCACTATATGCTTTACAAAACCTTCTTCCTCATCAAAGCTGAGGCCCATGCTGCAGAAATTTCCTGCACATTAGGACTACAAGACCTGGAGACTGTCCCCATCCCCAGACAGCCCAACTGTCCCACACAGAGCTCAAGCTACCCGTGCAGAGGGCTACAGCACTACTGCTCTGTGGAGGGTTTCTTCTGTACTTGGCTGCACTGTACCTGGCTTTATTGGCCTATAATAGTGGGCACCTTTCATGAACACTAGGCATTCACAAAAATATAGATAGTATTGGCAGCCAGGCTTATTAAAAACATCACCTGACCATTCCCACTATAGGTTTTTATTTTACGTTGCTTATAATTTTGTTAAACTGAGTTGAAGTTTTAAGGTAAGAAGATGCTCATATAAGATGGTTTAAGAGTAGGGAGCTTAATCTTCTCACTCTTCCTCTGCAAAAGGAGAAAGACTTCTCACCCAAAGTAGCCTACATACAGATAGCCTCCTGGACAAAATTGCCCGTGGGAAGCAGGGTTTTCCTCAGAAAGCTGCTAAGGAAGTGTAAGGCTATTTTCTCATTAAACTATGTCTAATATTGTGGATAGTCCCTTCTAGGCATTTATACCAGGCTGATTTTTTCATGGGAAATTTCAAGAAAAATGTTTGGGCAATTTCTAGTGTAGAATTACAGAAAAATGCACTTTTCCCATATGGCTTTTGTTTAGGATGTATTTTTCGTCATCCTCTGAAAATCAAGTCAAATTCTGACAACTCAGGAACCTGTAAAATACATAGCTCACACACAGAGGTAAGATTCTCGTTTTTGGAAGCTAAACATCTCCAAAATATATCCTCTCCCCCCAGTCATGCTAGAGCCTCAGCTCTCAACCTCCATTCCCAAGGACAGCAGCCAGCGTTGTTCCATCCCCTCCGAGCTCCCAGCTGCATCCAAAAAGCGCACGCAAAAACCTTTGCTGCGGACAGCAGGAAGGATTAATTACTTTTTAATTAGGGAACACATTATATTAGCCTAATTCTACCAGCAACCACAGGGTGGCGATCATGTTCTGTGCTAGCAAATTAATGGCTTTTGGATCACAAGGTCACTTTGCACAAATAAACATCATGTACATCCTCTCGAAGGAGATTCTTCTGATTCCTTCTCCTAATGCTGAAGAATTGCAGAATTCATCACATTCCACCTGCACCTGATTTTCTTTACCATAAATCTAAATCCCCACTCTTAGCTTATTTCATCAGTTGGTCTTGTTTCATTTTTCTCCTCCTCTGGCAAAGAGTCCAATGAAAATTATCGCATGATGTCATGCTAGCATCCATTTCGACCCAGCAATTCTTTTAAGGTTTGCAGGCTACCTCTCATAAAAATATCTGATTGAATAGTAACTGGTAAACACTAAACTGCATATCAAGTAGCATAACTCGCTCCGGTGGCTCGCTAGAGCTTCATTGTGTTTGTCCTTCAGGCAATGAAAGTAACTACTTAATATTTCACCATCTCTTTGATCATTTTTGTAACATTTAGTTACCAAAGAACATTAGCTGAAATGTAACATCTGCTTGTCAAAAGAAAAAAAAAAGTACAGTTCTATTTTATTTTTTTTATCTACTCCTTCCAATGAGATTGATTGAGACATAAAGATGACAGGTATTTGCATAGAAACCAAGAGCAATTCCACAGGATCCAGTTAATCTGCATTAGTACAAACAGCAAAATAATGAAAATAAAGAAATGATTCAGAGAATAATAACAGCCATGGTTGCATTTAACAATTAACAGAGAGTGGATTATTGATCATCTCCGGGGGGGGCGGGGAAGGCAACATTCTTTGGGGATTAAAGCACATTGGCAATTTCTTGCTAAAAAAAGGCAGCTTGTTTTGCCTGTAACTTGTGTGATCATTTGCCTGTGTGGCTGTAAATGCTCTCAGATCAGAGTGGCAAAACTCAAGCTTACTTTGTACAGGACAAGTAAGCACACAAGAGAGAAGAAGCGAAGAATCAGACTCTGCAATATTCACTCTGCCTAGATGTTCACAGGTTTTCCAATTTGGTTTTAAAATAAAAAGATATTAGCATCTAGCTAGGCAAACGAAAGTTTACATATAAAGTAGGCCAGGTTGATCTTGATGGAGTGAGAGAACCTGTCTGGAATAAAGATGATTGTGCCCTACAGGAAAAAATAAAAATGGGCAGCTTATTTAGGATGCAAATATTTTGACATTTATTCAGTGCTCTACTTGGCAGCAGGAGCAGAAATAGCACATATCCTTCCTGTACCACTCAACAGAGACCTCAGCAGGAAAAGACAAAACTACTGAAAAAACACTGGCTTGATGTAGTATTACCGGGCAGAAATCTTTTGCCATAGAATCACAGCCCTGAATCAACACTCAGATTGGTTAAAGGTAATGTACCTCTTACCAGAAAAGAGTATGACGTATGTTGATAGAGCAAAATTCAGTTCACTTGGTGGACATACACAATTTTGTCACAAAACCAGGAAAGAAGATCCATCCTTTCCTGGTCTTTTCTTTGAAACATCAGATTTGCATTTTTGATCAGTGCTAACTGGCTCTTGGGGAAGACCTTTTATAGACAACATATTGCTGGCTTCTATCCATATGTGAATTAAACATTGCAACATCGGTGGAAATTGTCTCCCAAATTCCCTGGTGTATGAAAGCCATAGCACATATCACTACACTCAAGGTACAAACCAATCCTGCCACATGAGGTAGCATCAGTACTGACTTTCAGCAAGTAAAGAGAGAGAAGGTTGCTAGCCAAGAGAAGAGAAAACATGTCATTTTGCTACATCTCCAGGAGAGCTCTGGCTCACAGGAGTGTCCAGCAAGTGGAAGCAGCTAGAAGTAGGAAGCTTGCTAGATGTGGTGGCTGAATCAGCCAGTACACAGTCAGGGCTGGAAGATCTTTCCAAACATGCCAGCACAGGAAGGAGCTGAGGAAACATCAGGAAAGGTTGGGCTGAGGAACTGAAAAACAATTGTTTTAGGCATTCCAGAAGGCATTCATGCATGCATGGAGCACAAGTAGTCTGCTAGCCCTGCAAGGAAATTCGGTGAAGTAGCTGAGAAACAGAAGAAACACGAACAAACCTGCACCTGTGGGCAACTCTTCTCTATTGTTAATTTAGTTCAGCTTGCTCTCAGGAGAGTCAGATGCCCTTGAAGAAAAAGAAGAGCATCTCCAGACAGAGGTCTTTAACCATTTAAATGACTCTGTATTGCTCCTATGGATAGGCAAAGATACTTGGCAGTTTATTAAGTTGCAACCGATCTATCAGACATACCTTCCCTGTGTGTCTGTTGGCTGAGTTTCAACTTGCTATCAGTGGGCAGAGGTGGACACAAAAATCCTCCCAAGGTGAGGAACTTGTGAATTGGGGGACTAACACCAGGTGAGCTAACGCTGGGAGAGGGAGCCCGGGCTCAACATGCAAAGGAATGTCAGACTCTCACAGCTCTCCTTCCTCAGGGTCTGGCAAGTCCCTTCATGCAAAGAGACCTGCAGTGCTCACTGGGTTGGGGTTAATCCCCCAGAATAAGGAAGATACAAAATTGAGACTTTGACTTTGTCTCCCCTTTTAGCAGAACTGGTGTAGAAGTATGAGTGTCGTAGTGCTTCTCCTTTTCAGGAGTGTAGCAGCAGGTTTGCACGGCTCTGTCATAGCATTTCAAGCAGACAGCACCATCTTACTGGGAGAACAGGAGCAGCCATCTGCTCTTGGATATGAGACACCAGATTTGAAGGGCAAAACTAAGCTGTATGCAATCCTCCCTTAGCAGAGAGACACAGGGGTGCTTTGGGTTTCATGGCAAAAGAGGCAGCTTGCTCTCACCCACACGTGTGCATCTTAGCTACCTCCATAAAATCCTAATGGTAATGGAGTATCCTGTGGATCTTACCTGGAGATCAGAAGACGAAGTGTACTTGTGGCTCATCTCATCCAGCTGTCTCCTCATTAAAAATGATAGTGACTTATACTCTCTAGGACTTGGCAGTGAGTTATGCGAGACATATTAGCTATATCACATCTCCCCATGCCCCAAGACAAATGCACTCTAGCTAGCAAAGACGGTCTGAAGAGAGAGCTGTTAGCTTGGATGTCTACTGAAAAGTTTTGCTTTCACTAAGGAAAATGTATGATTTTACCATATAGTAGAGTTGGTTGAAGATGGCTGTACCTTCCTTACAAGGCATTAAATGAACCAGTACAACACACAAAAAGGCACCTGCCTTGTCTTGATTAGGCTTTTAGAAAGGGCTAATTAGACCAGACTAGTTGGCAAGACCCTTGTCCTGAAACCTCAAATTAGGCAAAGTGTTTTTATAAGAGATTGGCAGCCAGAGCCCACAACCAGAAGGGAACAGAATCACTTTCTGATTCAGTTCAAATGGCAACTTTGAGGCCCACTAAGAGGACAATCATGATTTTCTATCTGCAGAGAAATGATAAAATGATAGCATTAATGGAGGTCCTGAAATTCCTATATTTTTATGCTGCTTAGTGTTTCGGGTACTTAAATGCAGCACTTTACCAGGTGTGAGGGCAAAATCTTCAATTTTCCTAATTACTTTTGATTTTCAGAACAGGCCATACTTTTTCACTGTAACATTTTCCTAAGTTCAAGTATACAACAACAACAAAAAATCATCACCCATGTTTCCGGTCGTAGATGAGACTGGGTCCTTCTGCTGACACATTTTGGCTAGATAAATTTAGCTGCTTTCACACATTTTCTTGATTTTTTTTTTTTTTTGCATTTTATTTTAAAAAGAGAGTAATTCTTTTGAGGAATTAATAGAGAATTATGCATAACATGTCAGAACCTCATCTGTTGGAAAGCAATGGAAGTCAGGAAGGCTCTAAGTTGGCCAAGTAAAAAACAAGACGCTTTACAGGAGAAGTGGTGTAGAAGCAATCTAACATACCTTTCATTTAAACACATGCTTTTCAGTAGATAAGTAAAATCCTTCTTAACATATATTTGCATGTACTCCATAAACATTCTGTATATATAATCTATTTTTGCTTTATTAAGGTGTGGAAGAGAATTTGCCTTCCAATATTTATTCTGTTCTTAATTCTATTTCAGTTTTGTATGGCATGTTTCCTAGTCAAGGGCACTAAATTTCTATTTATGTTTTGTTCTTCAGTTTTTTGTATCCTTGCAGCTAATTCAAAACAAGGATGCTGAAGAAAGAATAAGAGGATTTTTACAGTAGTCCTTAGGTGGTAACAATAAAGTGGCAGCTGATGACATGATTAAAAAAAAATCTCAAAATTGAAGGTAATCTGAATGTTACATATTTGAATTTAAACTGTAAATGTTGTCTGCTGATTTGATGATGCTTGTTCTGATGTGTACACAGCTTTCAAAGAAGGATCACACTCAATGAATCAGGCACGAAAATGTGAAACATTTAGCTTAGAACCCTATTTATATAGGAATTAGGCTTACCAAACTAGTGAGAGCTGTTTTAGTCTGTTCATCCCATGAGTTTCAGAAGTAACGAGGTTAAGGCAATTTCATGCTGCTTTGTTTCTGACAGCATGAGTCCAGGGGCTGTGAAGTCCATCTGCAGTAAAGCGCTTAGCAATGTGGTCTTCTTGCTTTTTACATTGCTTAGATGCTCCATGAGAGTGATAATAAGATTAGCTGCAAGAAGCTAAATGCTTGACCCTACACTTGTGTTGCTATGTTTTATACACCAGAGAGTGGTAATTATATGTAGAGATCTAGTAGCCTCTACAGGCTGAAGTATCAGATGAAGATGTTCCACCTCTGAGACCAACTTTTGTTCTTCAATAAATGTGCGCTGTTGTGCCACTGAAAAGAATGAGATACACTCTTCAAGAGGAATATTTTGGGCCCTATCAACTTATGTATGGAGTTGCCCTGGCTTAATGAAACATCCTCTCCTACTGAATTATAGGTGTGATTCAATGTCTAAATTTTATAGAATCATAAAATCATAGAACAGTTTAGGTTGGAAAAGACCTTCAAGATCATCAAGTCCAACCGTTAACCTATCACTGCCAAGTCCACTAAACCATGTCCCTAAGCACCACATCTACATGTCTTCTAAATACCTCCAGGGACGGTGACTCAACCACTTCCCTGGGCAGCCTGTTGTAATCCCTGACAACCTTTTCATGAAGAAATTTTTCCTAATATCCAATCTAAACCTCCTCTGGCACAACATGAGGCCATTTCCTCTTGTCCTATCGCTAGTTACTTGGGAGAAGAGACCAACACCCACCTCAACACAACCTCCTTCCATGTAGTTGTAGAGAGCGACAAGGTCTCCCCTCAGCCTCCTTTTCTCCAGACTAAACAACCTCAGTTCCCTCAGCTGCTCCTCATAAGGCTTGTGCTCTGAACCCTCCACCAGCTTTGTTGCCCTTCTTTGGACACGCTCCAGCAACTCAATGTCTTTCCTGTAGTGAGGAGCCCAAAACTGAACACAGTACTCGAGGTGCAGCCTCACCCGTGCAGGACCCGGCACTTGGCCTTGTTGAATCTCATACAATTGGCCTCAGCCCATCGATCCAGCCTGTCCAGATCCCTCTGTAGAGCCTTCCTACCCTCAAGCAGATCAACACTCCTGCTCAAGTTGGTGTCATCTGCAAACTTGCTGAGGGTGCACTTGATCCCCTTGTCCAGATTGTTGATAAAGATATTAAACAGAACTGGCCCCAATGCTGAGCCCTGGGGAACACCACTTGTGACCGGCCACCAACTGGATTTAACTCCATTCACCAC
>WAAD01025049.1:3318-16043 GCA_013389945.1 Fregata magnificens
TGCTTCTGGTTCCATTGATGTATTCCACCTTCTTATTTTTATCACAGCATCGTGTGCTGCATACCCTTCTTAAGCTCTCTGTTGGACTGGAGAGCAGGTAAGAAAAATGAATCCTTCACTACAATGGGCAAGAGAATGGCAGATTTAATATGAAGATGGTTCAGGCTTTGTGCCTGATCAGGTAGGGTTTGGCATCATTACAGAACATCGTTCATCCACTGACAGCTGTTTATTATTTGTTATTTTATTATCTGTATTGTAGCAGTGTCTATGAATGCATTGCTATGAACATGTAGTAACGGTCAATACCTGACCCAAAGAAATTATATAGGTAGAATCAGAAAAGATAAACAGTAAAAGAAAGACAGAATTATTTACAGAAGGGCAACCAAAATAGAGAAGTATTTAAGTATTTAAAGACTGCAGCCCCTAACCTTTAGGTATAAATGGAACGCAGAATGCTATATTTTGCGTCACAGCACAAGAAGGAGATCAGGCAGAATCACAGGGGGAGATGTGTGTCTCTCCTCCAGGAGAGAGGACCTGCTCCAGATAGTAAAGGAAATATGGAGGACAGAGTAGGCTCTGAACTCTCGTTCCTCTTAGAGGTATTTCTCTCAGGGCTTCAGGGAGGATTATACAGTGTAAAAATGTACAAACAGTAAAATGCTAGCCATTTGCTTTCAAAGAACTGAGCCCTTTTCACAGCTTTTCCTTTTTTTAACTGATGATCCTCACTTATAAGTAAGTCTGTTGTTCAGTACACTCATTCAGGTAGGAAGTTGTCTGGGTGTAATTTTTACTTCCGATCTAGATGTCCAGCTTCTGGAAAGCAGGCAGCCAGAACAGAACTTGGCTATTGTCTCTTTTGGACAATAGCACTCTCCCACATCGTGCTAATGACCTATAATTGAAGATCTGTTTTGTTGTGAGAAAAAATGAGAGAGAATAGGGATTCAAAAAGGAGAATGCTTGGTGCAGTGCTAAGAACATTCACTTGGAGAAACGAGACTGGGTGCCATATCTGCTTTCAGGATGAATTCTCTACTGGAATTAAGCAGAGGGTTTGTGTAAAATACAAGAACAGTCCTGGGAGCAACAAATAGAAAACCTGTGTATGCACACTGTGTGTTAGTACCATGGTATCTCTTAAGTCATTAGGTTTTGATTATTACTGTTTTGATTGTATTTTACACAAAGCAAAAGTGGAGAACCACCCCCAACTAGCAGCCTCTGGCTCTTCAGAGGCCTGAGGTACAGGGATGTCTTGTTTCTGAATACAGATCAGATTTTGGCAGGCGATGCACATATGACTCCTCAAACCGGGTAGTTCAGGATTTATTATGTAACTATATGTAACTGCTAAGAAAGAGTTTCACTCCAAGCAGTTTCTTCTGTTTCCAGCCCTTTCCCAGTAAAATACAGAACAACACTGAGTAATTGCACTTATCATAAGTATTTTTGATTGGGGAGGAGCAGGTAGGTATAGGAATGCATCTGGGAAGATGAAGAGAATACTTTCTTTTCAAAGCTTGCTGCCACCAGAGGAAAATTCCAGAGGGGACAATAAATAGTGTATTTTTCATAAGCATGTTCCTACTATAATATTCTGTGATTCAGAAATAATCAATTGTCTTAACACTGATTTTTCCCATTTAAAAAAAAAAAATCATTTTCTTTTTAATAACTGTTGGCAAGTTAATGGAGTTTTGTCCTTAAGATATTTACGAAACCTTGGGCTTGTTGCAGAGCTAAATGAAGCCTTGGAAAAGATGTTTATTTGCACCAGGTCAATTTTAAGATATTAACACTGAATGCAACTGTGTATGAAAGTAGAAAATTTCCTTTGCAGATGTGTACAACTTGTTTGGCATTAGTACGATATTCTGTTTTGAGGTCTATTCTATATAACAAATTGTTGTTTATTAGAGGTTAAATAGTTATTTAGTTAAAGTACACTAGTTTGAACACTTTCCTTGAGAGTACCATCCCAGAGAGAACTGGACAGAACTATTAATCTTTGATTTATATTTGTATTTTCAGGCCCCAGTTCAGCAATATAAGCTTAAAGTTAATCATATTTCATTCCTTCACTGAAAGTCCATTGTAACATACTGAAACTCATGGGACGCTTTAACTACAGGTAGAGCTGAACTGAGCTAGAAAAAAATGACTAACGTACTAATAATATTCTGTCTTACACTAGGTTTTGTCATTTAAAATCAACTGGATATATGATTGCTGGATATGCTCTTTTGCCTTAGTGTTTATCCGATTTCCAATGAAAACCGTGAAAGGGTAGCCATTAATTAGACCGAAACCTACCCAGTTTCCTGCAAAAAGTTTCCCTAGTGTTACACAAAACAATTAATTGTTAACCACACTTTTTTCACCATGCTTTGTTAGGTCAGAACTCTTTAGGAATGGTATAATGATCCCTAAACTAAGAATGTATAGGTATAAAGTCTTTAGAGTTTGAGAAGTCTCAGGGCTGGAAATTTAGATCAGTTTTGCCTTGAAAAAAGGGTGGTATGAACTTTGTGTTTTTCAGTTCAATGCTAGCCCAAAGTTTTGGCTCTATAAATATGTTGTGAACTGTTGCCCCATTAATTTAGGGTTCATTAAAAAAAAAAAGCAAGCAATGCTGTGAATGTATGTAGTATTTAAATGGTTGATATAACTGGGGCTGGGCTTCTGAAAAGGAGTGTTTCACCTGCTGAGAGATTCACTACTATGCTTAGTGAAAATGAAGGCTACCCCCTAGCAATAATTATTAAGGTCAGAATTATGAAGGTCAGACTCAAAAGGTCAGAATAACAAGTTTGCAGGTATATTGAGAATTTGAAGTATTAAATGTGAGGAGCACTGCATATGTTCTGATTTTCTTCCTAGAAGAAATTATATTAATGTTGTCAAAACAACAAACTGATCTTTTTGATGATTTGGTGAAATTTGCTGATCTGTATATTTTCCTTCATTTTTAAGTAATGAAAAAATAATGAGCATTCCAGAGAAACTCTTGAAATTGTTGAAATTTCAGTTCCCTGAGAAAACAAAGCCCTACAAAAAACAATGATTCCTTGTTAACAGACATGTTCATGGACTTCACATGGGGAAAAAAATGATTGAGTTGTTTTACGATACTACCTTTTTTACTGTGTTTGGCTTAGGAATGTAGCTAGTTATTTCTAACCTTTGTTTAAAAAACATTTCTTTTGTCAATTGTGTGAGGAAATACATATTTTAAATCTTTTTGGAAATAAATGACAGTTATCAGCTTTATTAGCGGAAGCCTCAAATGCAGTTGTAAATATTACAGGCAAGTACAGACTATTTTAGCTAAGGACAACTTGTAGCTTCTGCTCCTTCAGCAGCAGTGGGGAAAAGAATGATTCTAAACAATTCACAAGCTTTGTACCAAAAAGCAGGAAAAGTAGAATTGTTTAGTTGAAGACCAGAACTCATGAGCTCTATCAGAAGAAGTAGAAACTCTAACAGAGAGTCACAATGGTGTTTCTTACAAATAAGTGATCCATTTCTCTCATTTTCTACTTATCTTCTATTTTATGTAAGTGGGAATCCTCACATCTATATATAAACACATAGAAGTTGTTGTATAACCTAAATAAGCTGTATAGAAAGTGATGAGAAATTCCAGAATGTGGCTCATCCCACATATTTAAATCCCTATTGACAAGCTTCTGACAACTTTTTAAACTGAAAAGCTTCATATTTACATTGTCCAACCATTCCTCCTTCTCAGTTTCATTCCCTATCAAATATAGTCTCAGGTTATTACACGGTTGGCAGGAGATAGGACTTGCAAAGGCGCTATAGCAAACAGCATTTATGGGTCAGCGGACTTTCTCACTTTTACAGGCATACTGCATTGGGAAACTGGTTTAGCTCATTTTCCTAACCACAGAGTACAACTCAAGTGTTTGGAGAGCCGTTTTTCAAAGTGAAATTGACATGATTCACAGATGCATCCAAGCCTCTTCGCTACTGCCACATCCACTTCAGCTTCAAAACAAGTTCTTAATGAGTTTAATCATATTTAAAATTTTAATCTTTTTCAACATTATTACAGTTGCCTTTGGCAAAAATCAGTAGTACACTGAGCTCCACATGACTCAGACTCAAACCAGGTTTTGTGTATTCAATTCTTTGTGAATCACCACTTCTTTAGACAAGCCTTTAATTTTTTGGTGGTTTTGCACCTTTAATTATGTTATTGTGCATGTGATTAAAGAGAATATCTAAGAAACGTTAGCGACTGTTACAGATGTATTCTCCATCTAGTCAGGACGAAATTGAAACATATCCTCTCTCTTCCTTTGTCTCTACAGGCTGACCCAAAAGATGAGTGGGTTTTGGGGGCTCTTTCTTGAAGATATGTATCTATTCTTGCTGGGCTGCATAGTCAGAAGTGGAGCTTGTGGCCTACTGCATCTCAAATAATAGCTTTTTGATTCTCAAAGGGCTTCCCTTAGCTCAGTTTCATGCCTACAAATAACATGATACTTTTTGACTTTGAGATCATAACTGGTAGATCTGTGATAGTGTATTTTATTCTCTGTTCCTTGCACATTCCTCGCATATGCCTGTGTGAAATTTGAAAGGGATTCTGCAAACCTTAGTCATGGGGAACAATACTATGTTATACAAGAATGCCTCTTTGAAATGCAAGTTCTCTATTCTGGAAAAGAAGCCTAAAAAATAATCACTTTCCCTCAATCACCGTGGTTCTAGAGTACCCTAAAGGTACACAGGGACTTAATATTTCATAGAAAACATAATTCTTCCCGCAATTTGCATCATCAGTTGGAAGTAGATCGTGAATGGGTACAAGTTGATTCTCTGTTTCTAACCTATAAATTATGAAGAAACTCTGAAAAATAAAGTGTGTAAACCATTCTGAGATTATATTTTGGTTTATATTTCTGAGATCCCAGGTTTCCCAGAAACAAAAAATGGCCTCCTGTCATCTCACTGATCTTTAGTGTGAAGTGGAGTGATGGCCACTTAAATAAGAATTAGTAACAATTAATAACAATTAATTCTTTCATGATTCAAATTGCCAACGAATGTGCGCATTCCCACACTGCTTCTGTTCCTTTTTGTATATTGTTATTGCATTGTTTTGTCAGTAGTTAGAAGCTCCAGTTAATTCTTGGATGCAATCTACAGGGTAGGTATATATACCCTGTGACTACAAAAATATGTGAAAATCACTTCTGAAGAGCACGAATGAGCTATATTTAGATTCAGATCTTCCCTTTATGTTCACTTGCATCTTTAACGCTCAGCTGAATTTAAGCTAATGATTTATGCCATGTTTACTAAGTTGCATTATGCAACATACTGTGTATGTGTGTCTCTGTGTGTGCATAGTTATATTTGTATTTATAAACACCAAACTGTGCCCATCTTATTCTGAGAGTCATGGGGCAGAGGGAGAAACCCTCTATCTGTATCATACAAGTGAAATGAAGTGGCCAACAGCTTTCCTATCTGTCTTTCATTCCCATATCCAGGGATCAAGTGTGCATACACAGCTGGGTTTGCCAGGGAGAGAGGGATGGAAAGGGAAATTACAATAATATCGAACTTAGGCTTGAACTCATACTCTGCAACTTGCAGCTAAGAGGGGAATCATCATCAGATTTTATTTCAGTCAGTGTCCCTCATTTACTCCATTGGTAACTATCAGTTTGTTACCAGTACTTTTCAGTTTAAGTGTGTTACTGCACAGTGTCTGTGCTGGTTTTGGCTGGGATAGAGTTAATTCTCTTTATAGTAGCTAGTATGGGGCTATGTTTTGGATTTGTGCTGAAAGCAGTGTTGATAATACAGAGATGTTTTAGTTGTTGCTAAGTAGTACTTACACTAGTCAAGGATTTTTCTAGCCTCCCATTCTCTGCCAGGTGCACAAGAAGCTGGAAGGGGAGGGGACACAGCTAAAATTGTTGATCCAAACTGGCCAAAGGGCTATTCCATACCATATGATGTCATGCTCAGTATATTAATGGTGGGGAGCTGGCCAGGGGGGGATCACTGCTCGGGGACTGGCTGAGCATCGGCCAGCGGGTGATGAGCGGGTGTATCACCTGGGTTTTTTGTTTTGTTTTGTTTTGTTTTCTTTCTCTCTGTCTCTCATCATTTTCATTACAATATTATTATTATTATCAATACTATTATTACTATGATTATTATTTCTATTATTTTACTTCAGTTATTAAACTGTTCTTATCTCAACCCACAAGTTTTCTTACTTTTGCCCTTCCAATTCTCTCCCCCATCCCACTGGAGGGTGGGGGGGTGAGCGAGCGGCTGTGTGGTGTTTAGCTGTCTGCCAGGTTAAACCACAACAGCCCTTTACTTGGCAACACAGTAGAGGAAGTTTTTGAGAAAGGGAAGAAAGTAGTTCAAATCCTTCTGAAAGCTGGTTTTGCCATAAAACAAAGGTCAAGGGACCTGCACGGGAGATCCAATTTTTAGGAATAACATGGCAAGATGGATGTCATCAGATCCCAATGGATGTGATCAACAAAATAACAGCCATGTCTCCACCAACTACCAAGAAGGAAACACAAGCTTTCTTAGGCGTTGTGGGTTTTTGGAGAATGCACATTCCAAATTACAGTCTGATTGTAAGCCCTCTCTATCGAGTGACCCGGAAGAAGAATGATTTCAAATGGGGCCCTGAGCAACAACAAGCCTTTGAGAAGATTAAACGGGAGATAGTTCATGCAGTAGCCCTTGGGCCAGTCCAGGCAGGACAAGATGTAAAAAATGTGCTCTACACCGCAGCCAGGGAGAGTGGCCCTACCTGGAGCCTCTGGCAGAAAGCACCAGGGGAGACTCGAGGTCGACCCTTAGGGTTTTGGAGTCAGGGATACAGAGGATCCGAGGCCCACTAGACTCCAACTGAAATGATATGAATTAGGTTTTGTAAAAGTTAACTATTTTATTGTCCTGGGTTTTATCGTTACAACAGGACTAAGCTTGAGCAGGCCAAGATCCTGACAGAGTGTTGAGTTCAAACTATAGTCATTCGGTTTTAAAATATCTGTTGAAAACCTTTTAATATGTATTATTTATCTAGCTAAAACAATTTAATTTCTTGTATTATTAGATATTAACAGCATTTGCTTTGTAATAAGATTAGCACCTGGTCTAAGATTTGGTAAACAGGCTTTCAGAAGGGGCTTGACCTTTCCTGTAATTTTGTACCTGTTTTTTCTTATTTATTACAATAGGCAGGTTTACACACCATAGCTCTTCAGCTACTCAGTTTGTATGAGTAAGTGCTATACAGTGTGCCTACATTTAATGACAGAGCTAAAATCAAGGGTTTGATTTTAAAAATTGTGACCTTGTTGGCCCTCTAAGAATGGGAGAGCTTTCAAATATTTACTGACTTTTAAGACCTTTACAGATTCTGTTAGTGAGCTCTTTCGCTTGATTTTAAGTGGAAAAATATTCAGAACATATTGAAAATGTATTTTCTAATTAAAAATTTCAACAAAACATACTTCATATTTTCAGGAGCATGCGCATGTGCAAAAACAGAATCCTACTAAGAGATATGCCTTGGATTTTGAGCAGGAGGATAGGCCAGAAGAGCTGCTGAGGTTCCTGCTAACCTGAATGATTGTAAGGTTCTATAACTGCACATTTTTTAAATCGTTAACTTCAAGTATAGCCTCAAATCTAGCAAGGGGTTTAGTATCTAGGTCCTGTGATGGAGGACTTGAAATTCCTCTTTTTGTTTATTCTTTTACTAAATTACCAGCCAACTATAGCCTCCCTCCCTTTTCCTTTCTTACATTCTTCTCCCTCTCTCCTGCTCACTTCTTTTAGAAGTATGGCTGTTTCTTTCAGGTTATGACTTTATATAGTAATTCAAAAGTAGTACACTTTCCGCTTTAAAAATACCACCATTTGCCATGAAAGTGCACATTTACCAAAACTTCATGTCAAATATGTGCAAACCCTCAGGCTAGAAGATTTTGAGAGGCAGAAGTCTTTGCCTCTATACAGCCTGTTTGATTTATAGCGATAATAGTATCGGTGACTTGTAATTCCAGTTACTTAATGGTTTTACTTTACTGGAATGCTTTTATACTTTGATTGTATGCTAGACTGTTATGATAATTAAAATAACTCATGAATGTAGGAGTAATGCATGAAAGCAGAGTATCTTGGCTTGCCTGTTATTGAGCATTGATTATGTAACAATATCCAGACTCAAGAGAAACTATATCCTTAGAGAACAAATACTAGAAGTTGTAATTTCAAAATGACAGGTTATAATCTGCACATCTGAAGACTGTAATCTGCTTTCCTGACCAAAGTTAGTACACAAGTCAGTTGCACAAGTTTGGTTCAGAAGAGAGACTGGGAATTGATTCAAATAGTCATATTTTTGGTTCCCGCTTCTTCTGTGTCCCCAGGAAGTGATTGTCTCTAGCTCTTTTCCTCAAACAAGCCTGTTTCCTTTTCATATTGTCACTGATATACAGAGAAGTGTAACATTCATGCTAAATCTGCTGACCAGCTATGCTGACAGTGTGATATTTACATTATAGAATTTTATTCTTAATAAGATTCCCAAACCAGTTTTTTCAAGGCCACTGCTAAATCAGGAGATAGTTTCAAACATCCCTCAGTCACTTCTTGCCAATGTACAGCCCTTTTGGGATGAAAATCTCAGGATTCCATTATAACTCCCTTGAGCTACTGTACATAACTAAACAAACATTTGTGAGAGATTCATAAAGCAGTATCAGAAAACAGTTACTGCTGTAACATGGAAACAATACTGTTGGAGTGTAATCAAGTTAAAATTATATGCACATAAATAAACTGCATAATTATTTTGTTAAATGTGTAAATAATTTTTTGATTTCTAGAATGATTTCTTTTAGCAAGTCATGAAATATTTAACATGAGAGATAACAGACTTCCTTACACAGAAACTTTTGCAACCTTTCATAGAAGAGAAAGGCTGTCATTATGCTCTCTGGAAAAATAGATCCTAAACCAGTTGAGTCAGGCTTATTTGACATCGCTCACAGTGCAGACTGTTGTTGGTATTTGAAGACAATCCAGCTCTGAGCTGTAATTATGATGACAGATCTATTCATGTTTGTTGGTGCTGAGGATAGACAGCTGTTTTCACATGCTGGCTTACAATTTGACAACTGCAGTCCCAACAAACGCTTTTGATGTTCATACATGACAGAAATAAAAAGATCAAACATCACACATATAATGGCCCATTTTCCTTATCTCTATCTTACTGTTGAATCCATAGAAACGTAGGTCTTGAAGGGACTTTGAGGGATTTACCAGATCAGCTTTAAGGCAGAGTCATGGCTACCCAGAGCGCAGCAATCTGTGTTGGTTTGTCTCTGCTTACAAAAGGGATGGTTTTCTGTGTGAGGTCTGGACTGATTTTCCAAGAGGTAGATTCTTTTCCTGGTTTTGCTCCAGGATTTCCTTGGCCTAGGTTAAATCAGTTGCTGAGTTTTTATACCTTCCCATTCAGTCCTAATTGTAGACTTCTCATTCTCTCCAATTATTCATTTCTACAGTAGCCTCCACGGTGGAGGTGTGATTTCAGTTGAAGATCTTCAGGTGTTACTCCGTTCAGGCTTTCTCTGCTTACTTCACTCTTCTAATATATCAGCTACTCTGTGCTCATATTTTGCCTTCCCTATCCTGCCATAAGCTTAAAGCTAGAGCTGTTACTCCGTACAGAGCTGTGCACTAAATGACTATAGACAAAGACATAAGCTGTAACTTCTTGGACATCTACAGAGCCACCCTGTGAATTTGTTTCACTAAGCGTAAATAACAACCCTATTATCCTTTAATTTGTACTCAGGCGATTCATTCATGCACAGTTACTTCTCTATATGTTTTGTAGGACAGACTTATCATGAAATATGTATGTATGTTTGTATGGTTGGGAGTGAAACCTCCTAGTTTTCATGAAAAATGTTTTCCTATCATTTCATAAAAAATGAAACCAAGAAATCAGTATGTATGATTTTACTAGATACAACTCTAATGAGTATTGGGTTTGGCTATGGCAGTGCCACCAGGCTATTATTACCACACGTAGTCAAATGACATTTTATTTCCTACTCTGCATTTCTTAACAGCAGGCTGTTTTAGCTGCTGCAGAGTCACATCCACAGAAAAGGGACAGATGTTCCACATTTTTCTTTATGAAACTGAAGAACTTTTCAAGTTCACTAGCTAAAATGCCACCAAAGAATCAGACAGAAACATTGTACAATAGATGACATTGTCCTAAAGAGATGAAGAAAATGCACTATTTAAATCACCAGTAGCACTCACAAGGCATACTTGATATAATTAGTAATTGTATGCTCAACAGGCACACATGGTAAAAGATAGTTCCTTCCTACTCCTCTAATAATGGGAGATTACATATAGATGTCTATTCAAAAGAGAGGATACAAGACTGTTGCCAACAACTGTAAGAGAGAAAGAGAGAGAGACAGAGAGGATGAGAAGGTTTAATTAACAAGTACTACCCAGAGAGATGTTTTGAAGAAAGAATGACTCATAGGATAATAATGCAACTTTGCCAGTGGCCAGGATAGGGAGGAAGAATATAAAGGAACAACTCACTTTTAATGAAGTAGATTTAGTTGCTGTATCTTTAGGAAGTTGAAAACATACCTTTGTTGCCTGCTTACTCATATCCCTGCTGTATGTTCCTAGTTTGTTAAGTTAAAAAAAAAAAGGGGGGGGGAGCTGTTTTCTCTACTACTGTCTGGCAAGGACAAAGGGTCTGAGATATATCTTCTGCAATAGAAAGAACTCTTTGTACCAAAAATAGTGTCAGTAGAAAAATACAGTCAGAATAAAATGTAACATTTTGCCAAAGTTTGCCTCTCAATCCAAAGTTTTACATGCTTTTCTAGAGTTACAAGATTTTTTGAAAGTAACAGTTTTCAAAGGTGCTTTTCGGGTACCACTAATACTGGAATGGACTGGATCTTTTGTGACTTCACCAGACTGATGGGGACTGTGGCCATTCAGAATTAGTGCTCTTAATTAATCTTATCAATTCAATAGAAGGAATTCAATTAAAATCTCAGAAGATTGTCTGTATTCCCCTCCATGCTTAAGGCATGCGCTTCAGTGGGGATAGGATGTTTCTTGGAGTATCCTGGGAAGCTGCATGTCAGTTATAGGCAGAAACATATCAGAAACGTACCAGTTTCAAGCCACTACTCACTGTGTTGACTTGTAAATTCATCATAAAAGAGGAGTAATTTCTCAAGAAAATTGTGCCAACCCATTTTCATTGTGGCATCTTCAGATGTATGCTAATTCCAACTTCTTTTGGCAAAAGAAATTAGAGATGGAGTAACCTGGCAACAAATGAAGTTGTTCATTGTACTGCCTGAAGAAGAAACTGGGTTTTACCTAATGAGGCTGGATGTGGTGCTTCATTTGGCAGACTGTGATCACGTTAGGAGCAGTGTTTGCTCAAGATTAACAAAATGGTTTGTAGCAAGTGTAACCACATACTGCTATTCTCTGTTTCCACAGCACAATTCCCCATTTTAGGGAGCAGTTGTCTATCCCAAGAACTTAGTAGTGAGATATTTCAGATATAGCTGATGGGTACTGAAATGAAGGGAGATTTCAACAAGGACACCCTTGAAAATGTAATCTATGGTGTATTGTTATTCAGAACAGAATAATTTTTGCCATAGACATGAATGAGTTCTCTGAGTTTTGATATTGCAATGAGTCGGCACTTCATTAGCATCTTCAACTTCTGTAGCAACTTGGTGCTCAACTTAGTCCCTGATTGAAAGTGGTTCATCTATGTGATATATATGAATGGGCACTGCTAAACTGTAGTGTATCTTCTTCTTTCCAGCAGTCTTTTGTAATGCTTCATCTTTGGCCAGCATCACTGAGAAGGTCAAATAACTGTCTTATCTATTTTATAAGAATAATTTTTATGCTCTTATATCTGCGCCGTCCAACAACTCTACCAGAAAAGTGGTTTAGTGCCAAAAAATCACCATGTTTGTTGTGGTGTCAGTTTAGTAATGCATTGTGATATGTCAAGCTCTCTTAATTGATCATTGCCTACAGTGTATTACAATATAGCTTCCATTATGTCATTCTGACATGTGTCAAGTACATCCTACTGTGGAAAGCAAGAGATGGTAAAAAGTCTATTTATTTCAAGCAGATCTCATGATTCTTGAACACAAATCAACGTTTCAGCCCTTGTAAATATGCAAAACATGAAGCAAACTGTCCTGATAGCTATATGTATTTTAAAGTATTTTCTATACCATATTATATATTGAACTTATATACTCACAATATTTTTTCTGTGCTACATTCTGTTTGTTTGCCTAACTGTTGCTTTTCCAACTTTCAAAATAGTTTAATGTGCGGCATTGTCGTGTTAATAAGCCGTATGCAGATGCTCTGCTTTTTGTGCAGGAAGAGAGGTTTATAAAATTTTAAATATGAAAAATAGAGTACTTCCCCACTATTCTTTTTGTTTTCAGCTTAGGAAACTTGCAAAGAGCTAAAATTAATGTTATTAATTTATTGGAGCAGACATGGGTTATTTGACCCCAGCAATGCTTATAAGGCATATGTACCTGAAAGACAGAACTAGAGTTGTGGGTCTGAGCTTCTATAAA
>WAAD01025049.1:20011-33666 GCA_013389945.1 Fregata magnificens
TTATTTTTAAAATTTTATGGCCTCAAAATATTCAATTTCAAATAGGCTTTAATTTAATTAGTCAGAGATTGACACTTCTCAGAATCTTAAATTAATTTTGAAGTTGTATAAGTGGAGATAAATTAAGTATTAAAAAAAATAATCTGTCATGGTGATTGGGGCATTTATAAAAACTAAGCCTGAACAACTAACACAAAGGTACCAAATCTGACTCATTATTCACAAGAAAAGTCATGCTGTTGCCACATCTTCAGTGTCTCTTTGCTGAAAAGTTTTAAGTAATATGTAAAAGAACACTTCAACACAAGGTAAGTAAGGAGCAAGCGTGTGAAAGCATGCAGAGAAAGCACACAGCACTTGTATACATACAGGGAAGGGAATGCATACATGCAGCATACAAGGACACGTGCAGAGAAAGCATACAGGGAGTGGCTTTGCAGAGTACATAGAACAGCTAATTAAACACCAATGAAAGACGACATCCAAAAGCTCGGTGCTTCTACACAACTAGAAACATGACAGCAGAAGAAACAAAGACATAGAAGGTATTTTGTGAGACTGTTCTACTTTCTGTCCGAAATCATCTAACAATTTGGCTGCTACCAGTAATTAACGTCTAGCGCTGGAGTCTTTTGGTTACCACCTAGAGATAAGCTCCTGTTTGTGGAACAGTCTAGTTGAAAAGCTGAAGAGAAGAACTTATAACTACCAGGAGACACTATGCTGAGGAGAAACGGTCTGCTTCATATTATTTCTTTATGCAAAAGGCTTTTTCCTGCTGTTTACAAAGGACATTTTCTTGGATGTTGAATAAATTTTCTTGGATTTCCTGATCTTTGATTCCTCCTGTGCACCAGGATATGAAAAAGTGTGTGTGTGTGTACATATATATGTGTAAACATGTCTATGTAAGCATATTTGAATATAGACATACATGTTTTAATACATTTACATATTTGAATAATATATATGGAGCATATGGAATATGTGTGTGTGTATATACATATATGAAGTAGAAATATATGTATAGGGAAAAGGATAATTTAGTTTTGGTCAAAAAGCTGTCCCAGCTTCCTGGAAATAAATTTGTCTTTGGAAGTCAATGGCTTTATAACTGTCAGGTTCAGCTACAGAAACTGTTTAAAAGTAGAAGTGAAGCTGCACACTCTGAAAAAGCATCATCCAGTGTTATAAAGTTTTCACTTAGCACCGAGCTAGTTAGCAAACATTTTCATGAGCATCCTGGTCCCTGTTTCTGGACCAGGCTCTCTGTTGGCTCTACCACTGTTACAGATAGCAACAACAGAATATAAAAGAACAGTATATAGGCATAAAAAGTGCTGAACCAAGGCAGTGTGTAAATATAGAAAACAGAAATTTCAGTGAAGCCAAAGAGTATATCTCACAAGTGCGGAATGTCCACCTGGTATCTGTGACTCCTGCAGTGTCCTAACACCTTCCTGCATGCCAGTGAGACTTTAGTATAAACAGTATTGAAACTTTTTGCTTCTCCTGTCTCCTCCAGTGACTGTTCTCTCCTTGGCCTGAGCAGCTCAGCTGTAAACCTACCTTTTGGAAACAGTGGAGGATGGGATGGGGAGCTGGGGCTACTGGTAAAATGCCCCAGGGTCTTGCTTTATAGACTTGTCATGACCTGAGGTGAAGGATGCTGTTACGTAGTTATCTTGTATCACATTAGACTGAGCCTGGATAAGATTAAATGCATATAAAAGCATTTGTTCATAACATTCAGAATAAACAGAGTTATAAGTTTATAAGAAAATATAAAATAAAAAAAATAAAAAAAACCCTAACACACTAACCAATGTGTAATTTAGTTACATTAAAAATTGTTTTTCTTTTCCTCATTCCCCTGAGTGTGCAGGAACAGGGTTAGGAAAGCCAAAGCTCACTTGGAATTTAATCTGGCGAGGGATGTGAAGGGCTGCTTTAGACATATTATCAGCAAAAGGAAGACTAGGAAAAATGTGGGCCCGCTGCAGAATGGGGCAGGAGACCTGGTGACAAAGGTCATGGAAAAGGCTGAGGTATTCAGTGCCACCTTCTCCTTGGTCTTTACTGCTAAAGTTTTGCCCTCAGGAATTGTAGGCTCCCAGAGACCAGCAGGAAAGTCTTGAGCAAGGAAGATTTACCCTTGGTAGAGAAGGATCAAATCAAGGGACACGTAAACACGATGGACGTACACAAGTCCATGGGACCTGATGGGATGCACTCATGAGTGTTGAGGGAGNACTAAATTATTGTCTTGTATTATTTTTGAAGTAGTGTGTGATTATGTAGTAATGTTGTACTAGAATATGTAATCTCAAAGGGCAGAGTTAAGGTTGTATTTATAACCTTCATATTAATATTACCTGACTTCCTTACATAAGCTTGTTTTCTCAACATTCCCCTTTATAGTACTTTGTGTGTAGAAGAAAAAAAGTATTACTATGTGTTAATATTTCAGTAAACAGAAATTTGTTCTCTCACTGCATGATTTTTATCATAATAGAAATCAGTAAATACCATAACAGAAATCAAGGGTTTCATTATGGTTTTTATCATGATATTTATTGCTTTATGCCATCTAGCGGACTCTGTTTGCATTCAGTATCAGCTTTAGTAACAGCAGAACTTTGAACACTTTAACAGATGCTATTCTAATATGACTTTTTCATGTTTTCTTGATACATGATTGGATAATGGAAGATCTCATGATGACACATAGGACAAGTTGCCTTGTTACACACTTTAAGATGAAAGGAATTAAACAAACTTAAATAACAAATGTTCAAAATGTTATTACTAATTTGAACTGACGCCAGGATTTTTTTCAGTGTTACATATGTGTTTGTTCTTAGTTTGGCTGAAATTTTGACTATGAATAATGAGGTGCTGAAATAAGTAAGCTGACCAGAAAATAACTTAGAGCAAGATAGACTGTGTGAAGTGTTTAAGCTTTATAATATTATACAGAGGCATAACTGCAGTTTTGGGATTTGACTATCCTGAAGAAATGTTGTTGCCCTGCAGGGTGAATTTATTTTTAAAAAGACTGTTGGGTTTTTTTTAATGGAAGAAAAAAAGTCTGCCTCTTCTTTGCTGGACAAGGAGAATTTTAACATTTCAGAAATGTTTAATCTGTGATGTTGAGAGTTAAATGTGAGGTTCTTTGATTAATTTAAGTTGTCCAAAGGAAAAAAAAAAAAGTGTTATTGGATAACAGCTTTTGAGACAGACATGCTGACCCTGCCTATTGAGAGCCAGACAGTAAAACTAATTTATCCAGCATATCCATTCACATATTTATCCATTCAAGTGCTGAATTGTCTGTAGTAGGTCTGTACAGCAGTAAGTTACTGCTTCTAGAGGACAGTGAAGTAGTTGCAGCAAATGAGCTGAGGCAAACATTTCTGATGGCTGATTAATTCCATCACAGAAATTTGGCAAGCACTGTTTATGCTTTCCATGTGCAATGTTGCCAATTGTCAGACTTCATAATGGAGCTTGTATCGTGGATCTTTTTATCTTCTACCACTTTTTAACTTTTTGTCAGGCGACTTGGTATCTTAAAACCTCAGCTGCAGAAATCAGGAAATTATATTTATGTTTTCATTTGCACTGAAGAAATTACGTTTATAGTCTTTTGGCCCAAAATTAGAATATGTTGAAATGACTGTGACCCTAAGTGTGCAAAAATAGGAGAACTTCAGAAAAAAACCCCACCTCAATGTTCATTATTCTTAAAAGTAAAGATTTTTATAACTATCCATGACTTCAGGATTTGGATTGGCAATATTGCACATAACTCTGGCATGGTGTATCTGAATGTGGGCATTTTGCATTCTGGCAATTCATACCAGTCATGAATGGAGCTGCCAAATATGTTATTTTCTGGACTTCCACTGGAATTGAAGCTGCCAAACTATTTTTACTAGTAATTCTGATTTTAAATCACAGCTCCAAAGGAAAAAGTTAGTTTGTCCTCTGTAAAATCCAGTCTTCTATCACATAAGCAGTTGTGACTAGCAATTGAGATGTGTTTTATAATTTTCTGCTAATTTAGAAGCACCAATCCTGTGATACACGTGCATCTCACACCTGACACAAAGTATAAGATATTAACAAAGGGAAAAAACAAACCAACCCAACACCCAAACTCCACTGGCTTTTACAGTAAGGATTTGAAAGTAGGAATAGTAATTACTTGAAGGACAGATGTTCCAGCAAAACCAATATACTTTTACACTGCTGTCAAGCTGTTGAACCATAGAAGCCAGTTTAACTAAAAAGAAAATCTACAGAGGCCTCTTCTGCTGAGTTGTATTACACCGTGGTAACAGACTGCGTTTTAATTTTAGTCTTTAGATATGGGCAACCTGAAACACAGCACCATTGTCAAAAAAGAGCACGTGCTTTGTTGCTGTACCTTTGCCTCTTTGTAATAGTAGAGGTTTTGCGTCAGAGACTAATGTTTCATTTTATTAAATATTTACCAACAATCTATTGGCCATATGTCATAGAGTTTGCATGGTGACAGACTCAGTATTCGTCACCTTTTCAAGATGATTCTGTTAAATCTGCAGTGTTATACAGGTTCACAAAGCCCTTTCAGTAACCCAGGTTTTTGTTCTTTGTGCTGTTTTTGCTAAACTGGTGTCAGTATCACATTTGTGCTCTGTTGAAATCATTTTCAGGAATGAGCTTTTCAGGACTTTTCTGTGGGGTACCATGGAAGATGTCAGGATTCCTTTCTCAAGTACTGTTTATCTGACAGTATTTGTCTTCAAATATTTTCTAAGTGTGGTGACACTTTCCATATGGAAACAATATTAGTCAAATGTTATAATAATACTTAAAAGCCTCTTTCCACTCTTTTGTTGTTACGGTTATTCACCAATCTGGTTCATTTTATATGCTGTTGCAGAATAGTCAACTAAAATTATGGAAATTATCACAGGTTAAGTTTTTGTAACGTTTGGATAACGTTCATGCTTTGTGTATGGGGAGGGGGGAAACACTCAATGTACTTGTTAAAGTTTAATATCTTTTCTGTTTAACACATTATACTTAACGAAAATGAGAATCATTCAAGAGAATTCCAGGTAGTGAGTCAGTCTGTATCGTAGTTGAATATCACCACCCTCCACAAAAAATTATGGTGATTCTAGTTATAAAGTAGATCTGTGACAACCCTTTCATGGAGGTGTTAATAGGGTATGATGACAGGTACTTTACAAAGACAGTGTATGAATAGTTTAGGTATTCTCACCACAGTAATAGCACGTATCTCTCCTCACAAGCTGAACAGTGCTTTTTTTTTGACTGAAGTATGAGGAATGGATTTTCTTCAGACAATAACTAGGCATATGAACAAAAGGAGTCATATGCAAATAAAGTGTCTTTAAATTTTTCTTTTACAAATTACTGTTTGTTAACTGGCAGATTAAATACTTTGCAACTTAGCTGACCAGTTCTAAACCATGAAGAGCAAAGTGCAACATTTAAATGAAACTGTCCATATCTAATTAAGAAAAGTGAATTAATATCCTTAGTAGATCTCTGTTTTCTGGAGTGGAAAAATTCACTAGCTGCAAAAAGCTAAAGTAATTGAATCAGTTAAAATATAGAGTTTAGCTTTGGAGCTCTGGAATGCAGGCTTGTTCCTCCCTGTGCTGGTTTTGGCTGGTATAGAGTTAATTTTCTTTATAGTAGGTAGTATGGGGCTGTGTTTTGGATTTGTGCTGAAAGCAGCGTTGATAATATAGGGGTGTTTTAGTTGTTGCTGAGCAGTGCTCACACAGAGTCAAGGCCTTTTCTGCTTCTCACTCTGCCCCACCAGCGAGTAGGCTGGGGGTGCACAAGAAGTTGGGAGGGGACACAGCTGGGACAGCTGACCCCAACTGACCAAAGGGATATTCCATACCACTTGACGTCACACTCAGCATATAAAGCTGGGGGAGAAGAAGGAAGGGGGAACGTTCAGAGTGATGGTGTTTGTCTTCCCAAGTAACTGTTATGTGCGATGGAGCCCAGCTTTCCTGGAGATGGCTGAACACCTGCCTGTTGGTGGGAAGTAGTGAGTGAATTCCTGGTTTTGCTTTGCTTGTGTGCGCAGCTTTTGCTTTACCTATTAAACTGTCTTTATCTCAACCCACAAGTTTTCTCACTTTTACTCTTCTGATTCTCTCCCCCATCCCACTGTTGGGGGGAGTGAGTGAGTGGCTGTGTGGGGCTTAGTTGCCAGCTGGGGTTAAACCACAACACTCCCTCTTTTTAAATTACAGAATAATGGCAGCTGAGGGCCATTCTTAAATCAATAATAAAACAAAAAACTGAATGTCTACTAATCAGTTCCCTACAGTAGCTACCATGAGCTAAATACCATTTTTCATATCATATCAGAAAACATATTTATAAATTCTCTGTTTGCTTGCTGAGCTTCTTTTGTCTATGGCTAAAGCCATTTTTTTATTATTCTGAACTGCCTGTGAATCCCCAGAGCTTTTTGTTTCTTAGCTGCTTAATCTTTAGATATAGCTGATGAATATTGCCATAGGTAATCAGCAGCATTCTCAACTGCTTGTTTCTTTCAGGCCTGTGACTAGAAGCCCTAAGGAGTGGGCTAGGCAGAGCTCTTCTCCGAGCTGGCTGAGACCCAGGTGTTTGGTGTTAGGAGATGCCCCTGGGAAAGATGAAAGGTATGAGCAGTGAAAGGAGGGGGGAGGTGGGGACTCAGCAGTGGATTGCAGACCAGGCTGTGGCAGATCTGAGGAGGAGGGGGGAGGAAGAAGAAGTCATTCAAGATAATAGTTAAAGCAGGAGGTTTGTAAAGCCCCTGAGCTACGGGGAGAAGTTTATAGCCCTGGGCAAGACAATGAACTTACTGCTTTGTTACAGGTAGAGAGATGTAGTTACTCTGAGGCAGTTGAAAGTGAGGTAGTATTTATTCTAAGGGTTATGAGTATAAATAAACTGCTTCCAGAATTCAAAAGACACCTGAAGGTCTATCTGAAGCCAGGAAAGAGTGCCCCAGCTTGGTGCTTATCTGCTGGGAAACAGAGTATTAGAACAATCTGTCTTCCTCTACTTCATTCATTTCTGATGCCCACAGCAATCAATGAAGGACAGAAAGGCCTTGTGCATGCCAGGTGCACAATTCAATAATCATCCTCCCACAAAGGAGGTTCAACTCCTTCTTTGTTGCCAAGGCTCAGGGAATAGAGTGTATGATGAAGTAAAATAGCTTTCTTCGTAAATTGTATGTCTGTATGTCTTTCAGTCTATAATGATGTAGTATAACATTTCTGTAGCTGGAAGAGCAAGTAGCTTTTTCCAAACCTGTAAGAGCTATTCCAAATCAATTCCTAAGTGTTAGAGTGATTCAACCCTCACCTTCTCTGCCAGCGTATGAAGCGTCAGCAGCCATGTATGCTTTGGGTTCTTGCCAAGTGCACTTATGATTCAGGAGAAAATAGCAAGGAAAAATGGCTTCATGGCTGTTGCATATTGAAAAGACCTTGAGAATTTTGTATGGGAAGGATTAAGTTGTCTGCAGTGTACAGAAAAGATCTGAGTTAAGGAAGTTACTAGAAATGGTAGTTCTTTAAACCTGTCATGTGCTCCAGCCCCAAATTGACTGAAGAGCTGTGTTTGCAAAGAAGTGCAACAGTTCAGCAATGTAGACAATTAGTAGTTGGAATCGTTTTTTCTTTCTAATGTGAAGAAAAGCATAGCTAAGTAAGAGTATTTCTAGTATTTGCTATCTGCCATTCTTTAAAAACTCTATTTTCTCTAAAGAATATGTGACAAAAGACTGAGGTATAATAGCATAAACTAAAATTACAAAATTGGAACTTTCAGAAACATCAAATATGTTGCATATCCCCATTAATATGTGAGTTCATTTCAGTTTCCAAAAATAGCAAGCAACTTAAAATCAATTATCATTATTTCTGTCCTTTGCAGAATTATATAAAAATAGTTTTCACAACATGCAACAGGAAAGCTTTGCCATGCTCTCCCTGGTGATTTAGAATGCTAATGTGCAAATGACTTGCCTTTGTCTCGAGAGAATTTTGATTCAAGCCATGAAATAGTGGGTGAACCAGCATTTGTTTCCTTCCCCAAACAGTGGATGTTTTGCATTATTGGCATTTATATTTTGAGAGAGTATATGCATGCATGGAAGAAAAAGGTTCATTTAATTAGCTTAGAAGAGTTACTCTAAAGCCAGATTTTTTTTTATGATCTAAGCCACAGATAAATCTTCAAAGCAAAGAATGATATCAGAGTCTACCTCTAAATTTTATTATTAGATTTTATGATAGTGTGTTAATGTGAAGCTTTCAGTTCAAATATCAGAGGAGCTGAAATGAGTGAAATCTAGACCTAGTCTAAGGCCCTCACTTTTCAGGTTGTTGAGAGAAGTGAGAGTTGTAAAGTAATGTGTAATTTTCCTCTTACAGATATGGGAACTGTCATTATTCATTTAAAGAGAAGAAAAAAAAAAAAACCCTCAGAACTGTAAGTTACAAAGCCATCTAGGGCAAAATTATTTCCCTGAAAAAATATCATGCTGTGATAATTGTAACCTCTTGAGAATGGGGCTTTATAAAAGAATTGTTGACAGATCTTTTGCAATTGGGTACTTCAGTTCTTCATTTTGTTCTATTCCTAGACATGAAAAGTATCTGTTTCAAGAACTTAATTCACAAATTGGTCTGCTTTGAAATGTTAAAATCTAGCAAAACATGCTAACACAAAAGAATCTTTATTTGTAGAATCAGATAAAGAATGTTAATAACAGAGTTGCTTGAAACTCTTTATTAAACACAAACCAGAAGCTACAAATTCCTTTTTCCAAACACAGTTTTTGTTTTAGGGTTTTTTTTGGGGGGGTACTTTCTTGTGAAAAAGAAGTTTCGGTATGTTTTTAGAACTCTGTATGTGTATATATGTATATTTAGACAACTTCATAAGAAATATTTGCACTTAAAAATGATTAGTAATTTAATGGTAGCTCTGTGTATTGTGACCAATACTTTGAAAACGATTTCATCTTGACAGTGATAATAAAATTATGTTCTTATGTAGAGGGTTTATATTAATTAACTATAATAAGAGCACAGAAGTTATTATTTTAATTTTACATGTGATTCTTTTTGTTACTATGTTGCAATAGATTCTAGTTGCCTGCAAGTCCCATTGCTGATCTACAGCACACACATGTTTTTCATGAAGCATCATGGATTTCTTGCACCTGGTTGAAATCTCAAGTGGAAGACAGAAATTGGGAAATTACTCTGTCTGCACGCAATCATAGTTTACTGCAAAAGAACAACAGCAAAATGGAGATAAGTAAGTAGACTACACTTTTTTATGGTGAATAGGCCTTTATTATGTGTATTTTAGAACTATGTTGTAGTACAGGGTACAGTGTAGATTTTCTCTAAGTAATGTAGAGTTGCTGGAAAAGTAATTTTCTAGCAAAGCTGCAATTTAGTTTAGTAGTGGTTCACCTAGAAGAAAAAACCCTGAGACTTTTTAAAAAGAGTATTTAAAGTGAAATCTCTGCTATAACAATCATTGCACTTTGTCAGAGGGTAAGGAATTGTGCCTTGTAATAGAAAGGGTTTGTTGAGTTGAGGTCCTACTTCACTGAGATTTAAGCAGTATTCTGAGACTCATTATTCTTTTTGGTTATAGTAAGGCAGAATTCTGAAGTGTGCTTCTAAATTTTGGCCTTCAGCAACATGTTTCCAAACTGACACAAAGATTTAGTAACTCAAATTCATAAGGTTGACTCTTTTTTTTTTTATCTCCATGGGATTTCTTTATAACACTGGATTTTCTTAACTTGTGCTCAGCATTTGTGTAATAAGACTTGTAAATATTATCTATGATTCTGTACATTAAAAATGGTCTCTAAATAGTGACTATGTTATATTATTGAAGGACAATGTGCCAGTTAATCCTAAACTCACATGAAGCTGCAGGAAAAAAAATCTTGCCTAGGCTACGGTTGGTAAGAGATCAGCTGAAGGTGGGTGGGCATGGAACTGCTTTTCACTGTGGTATGTCAGAGGCAGAAAACAGCTGCTAGCTTGGTGCTGTATGCTGTGTAGAGAGTTTTCCTCTCTTGTAGGTGATATAAAAGGACCAAAGAAAGATAAGTCCAGACTGTCCTTTGCAAGAAAGTAGCATGCTGTGTGTTTTATCTACAACAGTTGAAGTCATGCCACTGTCTAGGGAAGAATTCAGTATGTAAGGTGCCAAAAAAATATAAGAGCAAGATTAAGCATAACTCTGTAGCCACTGAGTCAAATTGGTATATGACTCTATGACTCAACAGACCTGATCTCTTTTTTTTTTGTGTGTGTGTGTGTAAATATATTTGGTAAACTTTTCATTTTTGAAACTTTGGTATTCTTTCTCTTGGATTTTACTTTTTAAACATGTAGTGGTTTGGGTTTTTTCCCCATGACTTCATACAGTTGATGTNCCTTAAAGGTTAAAAAGCTAAGGCTAGTTGTTGGATATTGGTTGTTACCCTTTCTTTTCTAAAAAGAAAGATCTCCTTTTTGTGTTGGAAGTTTAGAATTCCAAAGTGAATACTTCTGAAATGGATACATTTTTGCAAATAGAAGATGAAAATTAAAAAAAAAAATGTATACCTTACATTTAGTTTTGAATTTAAAATAAATGTTGAAATGTAGATTATTTTTTTTTTAACCAACTTTAATCATCTCAGTAGCAGTAAATAACATTTAAGTTTACAGAAACTCCTAAACTATAGGAATCATTACTTGAACTACTGTATACAGTAGCTGCTTGCCAACTCCATGACGAGAACAGTTATCCCTTAAGGTACAAGAGGTAATTATAATAGAATGTACAATGTGGTCTTGAAGGTTACCACGAAACTCACAATGCTTGATGTGTAACCCCTCATTTCAGTAGAAATTTAATTGGTATATTTTCTGTTCAGGCTCACTTTCATTGGCTGGATCTTGAACCTGTAGCTTCAGGCCTGGCGTTTAGTTAAGTACACTCTGACAGAAAATTAGACTCTTAATTAGATGTGAAGATATAAAAAAGACTTTGGTTGTCCAAAGCACCCAGCTAGCAGTCAGTATTGGGGTAGGCTAGCAACACTGCATAAATGCACTGTTTATCCTCTAACCAGGGGTTCCCAATGCCTTATCCTTCAAAACCTCTGAAAAATAGGAATGTCAACATTGCATGTTTGTGTTTTTACAGATGAAGTGTGGCCATAGGTGGGTGTTGGATTCAAATATTAATGAATATTTAAAATGGGTTTGAGTAACAGTTAGCTGTGGAGAAAAGTGTTAATTATGGCAGCAATGAAAATTTAACGGTTAATGGAGAGAGAAGGATCTCATATGAACCCAGCGCAGGGTTCTTATCTTCCTCTAGCGCTTAGAACCTCTCATGTAAGAGGACAAGGATCAAACAAATAGGCATGACCAAGAGTTATTGTTCCTTTATAAATTCTTGGTCATTAAATCGGTAAAGTTCTAATGGGTTCTGTACATCTTACTTTATATTTCAGTGTATAAAAAACCTTCAAAATATGCTAGTTTGGATGGATGAAATAAAATAAACAGTCTTCAATATTTATGCATGACAAAAGCATGGGTATCTTCATTTGAGTAGCTCCTAAGTAATGAAAATCATCATAGTCTAAATACTAAACAAAATAATGCAATTAGCTGCACAATCATGAGGGAGAAAATACCACGTGCCTGTAATTCCAAATAGATTCCCTAGGATTTTANACCACGTGCTACTGAAGCTTCTTTAGTCCTTTGTGAAAAGGGAGAGTTGCTTGCCAGTAATTTTTAGAAAATTGTAAATTTTAATTCCTAATTTAAGGCTTTCCACTTTAATTCTGTTTCAAAAAGTTCCACATCTCAGAATAGTAATTGTCTCTGAGCATTGGAAAGCTTTTGGAATAACTTTTGTTGCTCACTGTGTTATTAAGTTTATCATAGTCAAGTGCTCTTCGATGTCTCAAGCCTCGGCACGTCCAGTGCTGCCTTCGGGTGCAGCGGCGCTCTCTCAGGCCCCTGCAGACCGCTCTGTGGTGAGGTCGNGTTCATAGAATTCTTACGGTTAGTCAGCATGACACAAGGTGAGGTGAACTGTGATGCTGAGTAGAGTTCCTGGAAAAATATGACCAAGTAGCTAAAGAATTTAATTTATAAAAGAAAAAACTCCTAGCCTGTTAGCAATGAGTACGTACAAGCCTGTGGTTGAAGAGCTAAGGATAGGGATTGTTTGTTTGGTTTTTTTATTTTCCGTATATCAATCAAGTCACTGCTTTTCTTTGTAGTGCAACTTCTTGAGCCCTTCTTAATTAAATTTGTATAGAAACAGCTGTAAGTGGAGAGTCTGTGTTCTTAGGGTCTATGTTTCTAAAGGCAGAGCATTGTTTAAAAGCAGGAAATTTAACTATCCTAGTCTCTGGAAGCTTGCATCATTTTTAAGAGTGTCCCCTTCCCTTGCATGATGTTTTTAATGATGACTTTAGTGAGAAGTCCATTCTTTGTAGTCTGGCAGTAGATGTAGTGAAAAGCGAAATAGTTGATGTCCTGAAAGAGCTAAATACGCAATCTGACTGAGCAGAAACAATTGAATAAGTGGAGAGAGGCAATAGAGGAGCTGCAGGTAGCTTAATAGATGTCATCAATCAGAGAAGCAAGCACTGTACAACAAACGTGGCATGGTGTTTGTGATCTGTCTGCACTGAAAGAGGGATTAAGAGATGGATCCAGTACACTAGCATATTTGCAGCTGCAGGCAAAGACATAATCACCTTGGCTTTTTCCAAGTGTCATGTTAAGAGGAAAGTCTGAGATACTATTGTTATTAGCAAATTAATGTTGTCTTAAGATAAACTGGCTTGTTTCAAAATAGATTATAGGNGAATTTTGTATTGTGTAAATTTCCAAATGGAATCTATCTGGTAAGGAATAATTCTAGCATTTTGCATGTTGCCTAAAACAGGCATAGTTATGGATAAATTGGGGGGTTTGTTCTTGTTTGGGGGGAGAGTATTAGGTCTTAAGGTTGTAAATGTGTTTAATTCTGTTTTCATACCATACAGTGATACTCTGGTAGGACAGCTGGGTTGAGCTACCATANATTAATGTTGTCTTAAGATAAACTGGCTTGTTTCAAAATAGATTATAGGGGGATGAAATGGTGTTCACCCCTAGAGATTCATAAATGTGTGCTTTCAAATTCAGTTCTCCTACCTACTTCATGGATGTTTCTAATAATGCCAGCATGTTTGTAGCTTCTACCTCAGAGTTTCTTCAGTGTGAGGAAATTCTGAAAATGTGATGGAAGATCAGCTTTTCAAGGCTTTGTATTTTCAGGCATGCAGGTATCAAAGTGTTCTATAAGAATTTTCATTTATCCAATTAAAAATGAAATGTAATAAAAAGAAATAAAAAGTGAAATAAACTGGTGGGGTTGGCGATGGAAGATAAAAATGAAAAAAAAAATTTAAGTACTTGAGCTACTTGAATGTTGCTAAAAGCTGTTGAGAACACCCTACTTTCATTTTATGACAAAAAAAATGTTGCCGTGTGTTGTAATTTTAGCAAAAGTGCACAAAAATT
>WAAD01025049.1:34882-48451 GCA_013389945.1 Fregata magnificens
TTTTGTGACCTGTGAGTTTCTTCCAGTTGGAAAGAGAAACTTGATTCATTTAGGCAGAGATTTCTACATAATGTTTTGCGCTCTCTTATCTATATGTGGTGTTGCCATGCAGGTGTAATTCCACACTGATGTGTGGAAAGTGGCTTGGTTTACTTTTCTACAGAAAAGTTTACTAGGAATAAAGTTGGCTTCTGGCTAGATAGGACTAGAGTTTTCTTATAAAAGAAAAAGAACAGCGCTGTAGCAAGGTACTAAAAAATTATATTGCAGAGTTGAATTCTGCTTTATTTAAGAGCTTCAGGAATGTGCATTCAATATTAGCTGGTTTAGGCCCATCCTCAGTTAGGCCGTACTTGCACCGTTCAGGCAGGGCTATTTACAGAAGAAAGGTACACGTTACTCCAAGGTTCAGTAAGTTCCATTTGTTCATGATCCTAACACTGTGGGAAAGGTTTTCTTCCTCCAGATTTCATGAACTATTCTGCAATGGATTTCATCTGACAAGAGTTCAAGATAACCAGTGACTGGTGGGTTGAATGATTTAAAATCTCTCAGTTCATTGTCGAGTGAAATATATGTTATAAGCTGGTTTGCTTGCTTGCATGTGTATATCGATTCTGTCTTCTGTGTGTGTTGGAGATATCAAAAGAATTACAGTAATCATGGTTATTAGCAAAGTTCACTTTGTTCTTTACTTCAACGCAATCTATTGGTAGTTGATGTAATGAAATAATGATATTCATAAGAGTTTAATGACAGTTAAAGACAAAGAGTTAAAAATACAGTGCATCATGCTTGTATGTATTCTTATATTGAGCAATATGGCTTGCATCGAAAGGCTAAAAGGACCAATTATGATTCCTATCTTTCCTCTGGTTTAAAAGAAACTGTCTGCATAATCTTTTTTCCAAAGGGAATCTGAATTAAAAGGAAAAGTGAGAAATGCTTAGCTTTAAAGGGCCATTTTCTTCCCCAAAATGCGTATAAAGTGCAGCTGCAGCACCACAGTGTTCACTCTAGGGCAGGAAAAGCTGTCCCTTTTTGGCCCTGAAAAGAGCTCTTCCTGTATGTGTGACAGGAGAATATTTCCAGGCTGCCTCCTCATCTCTTCTCATCAGCCTAGTAACAGACTGGAAAGTACTTGCCTCTGAGTCTGTGTGGCAGGACTTCAGTTTGAGTATCATCTGCAATCATACAGGAGCTGTATGATGAAGAGTCATTCTAAGATCATGTAAAACCTGGTTGACCCTGTTCCCTCATTTGAAAGAAGACAGGGTTCAGTCAGATCTATAGAATTTTGCAAGCAGGTAGAGGCCTTGTAGGGCACTGATAGTCTGCAGTAACCTGCAGCCTGAAAGGTAGGAATGGTCTAAGTAAAGAGTATGGTGGCTAAGATGAAGTTGAAAGTATATTTCTATTCTCATTCTGCCTAAGGCTTTGCTGTCCAAACATATTTCTATTTGACTAGCAGAAATATTTTTTTGCAGTAGAAGACTTACAAAGGGAGTGCGTGTATATATTCACTAGTGGAAGAATTAGGTGTCCAGCAGACAAACTGAATGTACTTGTGAAGGGGACCTTTGGGAAGCTCTGTTGCCTGGTGCAAGCACTGATCTGAGGAAGTAGGAGGCTTCCTACAGCCACTGGAAACAGAAGGGACGGGGAGGTCTTGTAATTGCTAGTAAGATTTCTGTATTAATAAATTAGGAATCTAGGGAGATTTTATTGCTTGGCAGCAGGCAGCCTACTTCTGTTTCTTTTTTTGGGTAAAAGCTGGCCTTTCTATTGGGTAGTACTGTTTAGGTTTTGGTAATAACTGTAAGTCTGGGCATGAGTTTCCACTAGTATTTTGTTTTAATTTAATTAAAGACTTGCCAGCTTTTGTGCTCTTGTCCTATATTGGACTGTAATTTCAAATGTCTACTTCAGTTAAAAAAAACCCCACCCTAAAACTAGCTGGTTGAGGCTCACAAAAGTACATAATTGCCTAGTTTGGCTCTCAAGGCAGTGGTCTGTTCTGCTCTACATAGAGACAACAAACTTTTTCTCCTATGGTGATTTTATTTTTAATTGGTGTGAATAACAATATGAAAGCTAAACATTTAATTAAATACTTGCCCTACTGCAATTCGACACCCATGGTTACACCCCGGATCTGTGTATAATGTAGAGGATTCTTGACTACAAAAAGCTAAGGCACTAAGGAGGGTACACTTAAATTTAGCAGGCAGAACTCTCTAGGACACTGATATTGTTAGATGAGAAAAGTGAAGCAAAAATAGGACTGGAAGAGCTGACGCACAGAAATGCTGAGGTCAGAATGAAAACTGGTTTGTCTGAAGAGGGCATAAAGCTGAAGGAACTGAGGCTTTACCTCTGGCAGTTTTTTTGAAGCTGTGTCGCCTTATGTTGCAGTGGCTGTGGGTTTTTTTTCATTTTCAGGTTGCTGTTTGTGGTGTTCTACTGAGGAAAAATAAAAAAGAGTTCAGCCTCTAGATACGCACGTAATCCAGAGGAATTGTTCTAATGTACTTTCTTACATAACAGCTCTGTATTTATTCTCCCTGAAGAATGAACTTCTCAGTCTAGGATCACAGATATACTCTGCTAGGGTTTTTTAGGTAAATGCATTTTCTTGGAAGCCTATTTTAAATTTTATCTCCTTTCATCGTGCAACTTTATTAATAGATATTTCTGGAAAGTAGTAACATTTCAGGGGTTGGGGAGAACCTTAGGCAGTATGATGCAGTGCCTTTGAGATCCTTTTAAGCAAACGCTCTTTTAATTTCAATGCTGGGATGAGAACTTTTGAAGGCTTTCTACCCCTTTGAAGAGTAGTACTTTTAAGCTATGTTTTGAGCTGCTGTGGATGCATACCGGTGGGGTAGATGAGGCTGCGATTCCTGCTTCTGCACTCATAGGAATAGTGAGATACAGAACTCACAATTCTCTCAGACAGATGGCACTTCTGTTTAGCATCTCGTATCTATTGATATAAACTATCTACAGATTGTCTAGTAGTTGTTGCAGAGTTTTAAAGAGGCAAGGCAAGTTGTTGGTGGTTTTTTGTTGGTTTTTTGTTGTGGGTTTTTTTTTTTGTTTTGTTTTTTTTGGTTTTTTTGCATTTTCGGTGTTTTCATATTGGGGGGGGTGGAATCAGAAGTATGATGGAATGTTCTCAGTAAAGACACAGACCCCCAGTAATGAGGTACATTAAGATTGGCAGGTAGTATAGTTCTTTATTTAAGGTAAAAAATTAATAAATTCATGAAGCTGGACTCTGTACTTGACCTTGGAAATGTTTAATATTAATAGCCTAGAGGAATCAAGAGAAAAGATCGGCAGTGAGCAACATGTTGATTTTTTGACATAATTTGTTCAGATCTCTTAGGCCTTTTTAAATGTAAATAAAGAGAATGTATTCTTCCTTTAAGAAAAAAATCTGTAAATCTGACTTTGTTTTATTGATAGTATTGTGAATGAGCACCTGGGATGCTATTAAATTCATAGGTATCCTCAGTTCTGCTTCTTTCATTCACCAAGTAATGGATTATTTTCATTTAATATTAGAAGTCTTGCTAAAAAGTGAAAACCTGCTTTGATACCAACATGAAAAGGCACTTCTATACGTAAAGATGAGTTGTCTATAAATAGATCGCAGTGACGTTACTGCAGTTGAGGAAACTTCATTCCATTAAAAACATCAGTGAAGAACTAGAGTAATGCTTAATAATTAATGAATATGATTTAAGTCCATTTTAAAGTGATGACACTTTTTAATGGTCCTGTAATATTTATAAGAAACCCTTACCTCCCGTAATTCTAATGAATGAATTTTCCTGACCCTTACTGAAAGTTACACCTGTAAAACAGTTTTTCAGCTTGCTACTAAAGGGTCTTTTGTTCAAAACCACAGTTCATTTACATAACTTTTGTAATGTCTTCAGGCTCTGTAGACTTGCCTCTTTTGTTTGGCATAGTGTATTTCTTGTAAGTTACTGACTATCAGCTAACACCTGACTACTTTAAGAAGGATTAAAAGTCCTATACATAGAATCATAGAATGGTTTGGGTTAGAAGGAACCTTAAAGATCGTCTAGTTCCAACCCCACTGCTATGGGCAGGGACACCTTCCACTAGATCAGGAATACCTTCCACTAGATCAGGAATACCTTCCACTAGATCAGGTTTGTACACAAACCACATTTTGCTAAAAGGAATATTATTTTCATGTTTTTCATACAGAAATTCTAGACTGTGTCTAAAGAAGGTACGAGGTGACAAAACTCTATACAGAAGATTTTCATTTCATTGCAAGTACCAACATTTTTCCACTGTCTTTACTGTTAAGGCCCCTAGCAGTGGGGCCTTAACAGTAAGGTCATTGTTCGTCTTACTTCAGTGAATTAATTTCCATTAAGGAGCTCTGCACCGGGTAGTAGGACTATCATGTGAATAAAATTTCAGGATGGATTCAGATTCAGTCCACTATGTTCATCGTATTCCATGAATGCTGGGATGTGTTAAAGGTCCAGCATGAGTTGGAGGAGGCATGGATTGGGATTGTAATTAGCTCCTGCCATTTGCCTTTGCTTCCAGCTCATTTGCAGGCTATTTGTACTCCTAGAGAAGCCATGGTGGAGAAACAAATGGGTGTTAATAATATGTGAGTATGTGGTGCCCATTTATGTCTGTTCTTGTCACATGGCATCATGAGGCATCTCAGCCATCCTGCTTTTTCCAACCCTGCCTCTTCTGTTAACAGATTGATTGTGTGTATGCCAGATTTCCCAGCTAAGGACTTATGGTCTTTACAGATTTCGTGAAGAAAAAGCTGGGTTTTGCGTTTTCATACTGAATAAGGATTTCTGTGTGACTGATAGGGAGTGTTCTGAACATCCAATGCTCTCTGGACTATAGAGATGTTTAAATCATGGCTACATGCTAGCCACTTACAGCCATTAGGGATTCAGAGTGAATGTCTGCTTCTGAAAACAGGTAAACATTTAAAAAGAGTGGTTATATTTTTATAATCGTCATATTAATTTAGGAGGAGACCTGAGTTCTTGGCCACCATCATAATGACACTATTCATCCCTAGAGCTCTCACAGCCCAGGAACATTCGAATGTATTCCAATAATCAGGCTATAGATTATGTTGGTGTGGACCCAGATTTGGCCTCTTTAGCTGAATTGAGATTACTGCAAAAAAAATGCAATATGTCTGAAGGCCAAAGATGTGTGATGGAGTTCTGCACCATAGTTTGTGCTTCCAGTGCTGTTAATGAATTTTAGCTGATAACCATTTTGCATAAATGCAGTTGCTATCCCTCTTTTGATGGTAAGAATCCAAGGTCACTCCTTTTGGGGGGATTGGAAGCATGTAATTTTGTTCATCTTGCCTTTAGAGAATATCTGGAGTCAAGTTTTACTGTCTTGAAAAAGCCTCTGTTACATCAACGAAGGCAATGGATTTTAAGATTCAGTCCATGAACGGTTTTTCTGCTGACTTCCAGCCTATGTACCAAGTATGCCCTCAGAGCTGGACATTTACCAACTTGTAAAAATTTCATGAGATTTTTAGGAAAAGGTAACTTTAGGCATTTTAAAATCTAGAATTCATCTGATGACGTTTCTTACTGAAATATTTCTAAAATGTTTGACTGAATTATAAAGCTAGCTTTTATTTCTTCCACTTAAACATTACAGTCTGGGGTGGGGTAGTTGCTTCTGGGTGGTTAATTTTTATGAATCTTGAACTGAATTGAAAATTGGTGTTATGGGAGATACGAGCAAGGCAATGGAAAACACTAGTCAGGAAGACAGGAATTGTAAATTGAGCTGTGCGAAATGTTCACAAAATAGGAAACAGCATAATACTCTGGCAGGTTATTGTTACAGTCTGGAAACACAGCCCAGGTTTGCTTTTAATCAATAACCAGACAAATCCAGCATATCTTTTAAATGAAAGAAAACTGGTCAACATTTGCAAAAGTGCTAGTCACTGTGGGTTTGAGTATTAGACACTCTCTAAAGTTTTGTAAAGAAAAAAATAGGAAGCAAAGCAACTGAAGGATAAAGTTCAAGGAGTCTAAACCATGGCAGATCAAAACAGAAGCAAATGTCTGCATAAACCCCCACAATATGAAACTGCTTTGTTTTTAATGGTTTCATTCCTAACAGATGTTTGAGATGAGCTGACCTTTTGCCAGAAATGTCATTATCACCTATTGCATTATCCAGCTAATACTAGGCATTTGTTGTCAATTTCTTTTGCACACTTTTCAAACTATATTTTAGATGCTGCAATACCCAATTTCTTTTATCTGTTTCCATTTTTCCATTATGAGTGAGTACATGGAAATGCCATCGACAAGTAATTGGTGAGTTTGGAATGGAGATTTCTCATGGTCTTTCTGGATGATATCAAATTCAGTGTTCTGTGATAGTCTAAAAAGTCCCAGGTTAAAAATTTCAAAAAGCAAAACTTAACTGTAGAAAAGGAATTTTTTTTTTTTTGTCATTTTTCTTTAGGACAGGAAATGGGAATGACATGGGTCTTATTTTGATACAATTTCCAGCTCGTGAAGTATAGAAAACCTATAAGAATCATCATAGAATCATAGAACCATTAAGGTTGGAAAAGACCTCTAAGATCATCAAGTCCAACCATCAACTAACACCGCCATGACTCCTAAACCAGGCCCTGGAGTGCCACATCTATACCTTTTTTGAACGCCTCCAGGGTTGACGACTCCACCACCTCTCTGGGGAGCGTGTTCCAATGCCTAATCACTCTTTCGGTAAAGAAATTCTTCCTGATGTCCAGTCGAAACCTCCCCTGATGCAACTTGAGGCCATTCCCTCTCGTCCTATCGCTAGTTTCTTGGGAGAAGAGTCCAAAGCCTGCTTCACTACAACCTCCTTTCAGGTAGTTGTAGAGAGTGATAAGGTCTCCCCTCAGCCTCCTCTTCTCCAAACTAAACAGCCCCAGTTCTCTCAGCCGCTCCTCATAAGACTTGTTTTCTAGACCCTTCACCAGCTTCGTTGCCCTTCTCTGGACACGCTCCAGCACCTCAGTGTCCTTCTTGTACTGAGGGGCCCAAAACTGAACACAGTACTCGAGGTGCGGCCTCACCAGTGCCGAGTACAGGGGCACGATCACTTCCCTACTCCTGCTGGTCACACTATTCCTGATACAAGCCAGGATGCCGTTGGCCTTCTTGGCCACCTGGGCACACTGCCGGCTCATGTTCAGCCGGCTGTCGACCAGCACCCCCAGGTCCTTTTCTGCCGGGCAGCTCTCCAGCCACTCTTCCCCAAGCCTGTAGCGTTGCATGGGGTTGTTGTGACCAAAGTGCAGGACCCGGCACTTGGCCTTGTTAAACCTAATGCAGTTGGCCTCGGCCCATCAATCCAGCCTATCCAGATCCCTCTGCAGGGCCTTCCTTCCCTCGAGCAGATCAACACTCCTGCCCAGCTTGGTATCATCTGCAAACTTGCTGAGGGTGCACTCAATCCCCTCATCCAGATCGTTGATGAAGACGTTGAACAAAACCGGCCCCAGAACTGAGCCCTGGGGAACACCGCTCGTGACCGGCCGCCAACTGGATTTCACTCCATTCACCACCACTCTCTGGGCTCGGCCATCCAGCCAGTTTCTTACCCAGCAAAGTGTATGCCCATCCAAGCCGTGAGCTGCCAGCTTCTCCAGGAGAATGCCATGGGAGACAGTGTCAAAGGCCTTACTAAAGTCCAGGTAGACAACATCCACATCCACAGAGATGAGACCAGCAAAACTGATGCCTTTTAGTAATGTTTTTAGCTGTTGTTGGATTTTAAGGCCTAAATTTCATTATAATGTAAGCTTTTATTAACATTTCTTAGAAAAATAAGGCTTATGGTAGGAACTGATTTAGAGAAGCACCTGAATGGCTGGTTCCTGCTTTTCTGACTCTTTTGAAAGTGTTTTGTTTATATAAGAAGTAGTCTAGATCTGGCAAAAACACCCACCCCACCCCAAAACAAAACAAAAAAAACCCCAAAAAAACAAACAAAAAAAAAAACCAGAAAAAAACCCCAAACTTCCCTTTAGATTTCAAGGAAGTATTTCATAAACTCTGGAATGATTCATGGAATGCTTTTTAAAAATTGAGATGCTGTTTGCACAATGTCAGGAAAAGTTATTCTATAGATGCTAGACACAAAGGCCAAATTCTTCCTTCCTTCTTCTTCGGCATTGACATCTATTTAATTTTGAAGAAAATGAGCAAATGGGTATAAGGCTATGAAGGGCCTGTGCTCTAGAAATTTCTGGAGATATTCAAAACCCATCTGGACACAGGCCTGGACAACCTGCTCTAGCTGATCCTGCTTGAAGAGGGAGGTTGGACTAGATGATCTCAAGAGGTCCCTTCCAATCAAAATGATTCTGTGATTCTTAATTTGCTTGATGATAGACTCTTAAGATTGCTTTTATATTTTTCATATTCCTTTGATGTGTCAGCACAAATTAAAAAATTGCCTGAAATCATAAAAAGGAAGCGTTAAGAGAAACAAAAGCTAACAAGTTTTCAAATTAATGTGTTATGTTAGAAACAGAGGAGCATAAAAGATGAATCGGCTCCCTTATCTTGATGTTAATGCACAACCCAACTGGGGGAGGGAATGGAGTATTAAAAGTGCTATACCAGTAAATTCTACTGGCTGTTGTATTATAAATCTTCTATTATAGATCTTAAGGTACTTATACCAATAATTCTTTCAAAGGCATGCAATATATACTGAAAACATTAGTCATCATAACAGAGCACATTAATACTTATACTCATCCCTAACACTAAGAGAATGTATGAGAAAAGTTTTGATTATTTTGTTACAGATCTTGAGAATTGAGTTGGAATTTTTACTTCTGCATTAAAACCCCAAAGTACACAACTAGCTGAAAACATTTCAGTGAGACAAAGGTTTCTTGCGCTTTTCTTGTTCCAGCTGGAAGCAGTATGAGCAAAAGATGCCGGATTCTGTTAGTGAAGATCTGGATCTTCAGTTCCTGTGGGTAGTTAGTCCACCCAAAATGTGATTACTTTAGAGCAGGGCATCTGTCACTCCTGCTCTTTCCCACCTGAGCAGCTTCTGAATTACGCAACTTGCATAGTACATTTTATTTTATTCTTGGTTCAGTGCAGATCTGAAAATGTAAGCGTTTTGTATAAAGGCTTAGTAGGTACATGGATCCCAAGTTCCTTGAGATGTATCTGAGGATAGTCCTACAGCTGAATATGAAGAGTAACTGTAGAAAGTAATCAGAGCCAACTATAAGGAGGGAACAAAAAGCTTGAATAGCCAGGAGAACATATAAGGGAAGAAAGCTGAGATAGAAATTACCCCAAATCTTTCATCTATGGAACTAAAATTTTATTCCACCTTTTTTATTAGGCATTTAAATTCATGTTAATTATTAAGAGCTGCAGATTCAAGCTAGAAGCAACTGGTAAGCTAGAAGCACACTTTATGTATTTCCCAAACTCGTGAATTTCAGCACTCTGGACAGGGATTTGACTCCAACCCCATGGATGTACACTGGGAGGACGCTGAAGTACTGGGTTCAGGCTCTCTTGCGTATAAGGATAACTATTTATCATGTGATGCTACTGAGGGGGGCAAGGTTCCAGTCATGGTTTCCCTGACACAAAGGGGAAAAATTTTGTAAGTCTTAGTAAATTATTTCAGCTTCTTCTCAGGGCTGCCTACATCTTTGTGTACCTGCTGGTTTAGGCTATGCTAACTGTCTGGTAGAAGTAAGGCAGCTAGGACTAACTAGATGAGTATGGAAAGACTGTAGCTATAAATTACCCCAGAGTCTGGGTCAAGTGCTTGGTGGTGCACAAGAACACATAGCCTAGCTCTAAACTGTTGAATAGATTTACATTCTAAACGTTGAGGAATATTGCCTCCCTTGCCCTCTTTCTTCCTTCTCTGTCATAGAGGTTCCCCTCTTATTCCTGACAAACCCTGTCTTAATCTAGCTAAAGAAATAAGAGAATTTTCAGTGGAAAAGTGCATTGCATGGAAGGGTCTTGTATAAAGGTGAACTATCTAAACCTAATCAACCATTTAGAAAATCTCCTTCTATTCTGAAAATTAATGTTATATCAAATGAGGGTAGGAATAGCATAGGATCCATGGTAACAGATCATAACATGCTCTCAGCCTGAAAATGCAAGGATCCAAAATATTTCCTCCTTCTTCTTGCTATAAGAATAATTCATCTTCTTGAAATGAAATCTCCCCTGCCAGAATTATAGTGCGCTCTACTTCCTTAGTGTGTTTTATCCTGAGGAGACAGCTTTTATTTCTCTGCTGTAGAACTGGAATTTGATGTCATCAACTTCAGGTGTGTATTCATCATACAGCTCATTGTACAGCAATAGAATTCATCATACAACAAGCTAGCTCTGCATGAAGCAGGGCTTTGGACCAGATGACCTCCTGAGGTCCCTTCCAACTGAGTTTATTCTATGACTATTCTATTCACCATCTGTTTCTCCAACTATCTAGACAAATACTGGACCCTCTGGAACGTGCAAACCTTCAACCTCCTTTCATGGCCTTTTTAAGAGCCACAAGGATAATGTGTCTGGTCACACTGTTATCCAGATAAATAATTTAAAATACTTTGTGTTTCTTCTTATATCCTGGTGTATTTAACCAGTGCCCATGCCTGCCTTGAATTAGGAAGCTGCCTTGGACATTAAGTTTCTTCAAGCATGAATGGGCTTTTCCTGTCTGTTTCTTCACTCACTGCTGATGTTGCCAGATGCGTAACAGCCCTCTTCAGATGGGCTGAAAGAAAGGAAGCCTAGTTTCTGTATAAAGGAGGTTTGATAAGAAAAAATGGGTGATTGGGGTAAAGACTGTGGAAGAGATGTGGTTTTCACATCAAAGAGAAAAATATGATCAAACTCAATATTTGAAAACGCTGCACAGTGTGGAAGTGGTTCTACAGTATCCTGATGACGGAAGGGAAGAGGAGGTGGAAGGGATGATGGTAAGAATGATGTGGAGTATGAACTTTAAAGAGTGATTCAGGAAGTCTGTGCCTGCTCTTTGATAGATTTTTTGGCTGCAACTGACAGCCAAAAGAAAAGAAAAAAAAAAAAAAAAAAAAAANAAAGGCCAAAAAGGGAAATTGCAAGGGAGGTATTTTGGTTGGTTTCTTCTGGTAACAGGGCTGAAATCAGTAGGAGTTTTTCCTATTAATTTCTGTGAGAGTAGGACTATGTCCTAAAGGACTCCTACAGGCACGTTTTAAAACATTTGTGTTGAATGGTAAAAACAAGATATAAAATGCTACAAATAGTAACTGTCGACTCAGAAGAAGGAATATATCCTAGCGAGACATCTCATACCATGTGTGAAGCTGCCTATTTCTGGCAATTTTGTCATCACACCCAGACAAATGGTGGTAATAGCCAAATGTAAGAATAATGACTAATACAAAATCTAAAGTGAGCATCCTCTAGTTTTTCCATATGGCTATGATCAGGATTAGATTCCTTCCAGAAATGTCCAAACTACATTAAATTTTCCTTAAGCTATAGCAATATGTACAAAATGTTGAGTTGTACTGTACAATAAAAACTGCTGAAAGATTATGTAAAGAATCATGTTTCTTCCTTTTTTTTTAACCCTAATCCAGGTAATCTAATCAGATGAAATGAATAAAAGTAATGCAAAGCTTTGATAAAAAATTTGTCTAAAATATATGAATTCAAGATATGTGATTTTTAAAAATTGTGCTCCTGTAGGAGTACATGATAAAGTAACAAAACACAACTTTGGCGATTGGCATCTTTATAAAATTTAAGCCAACTGCACAAGAGAGATGGGCAGTGTGAAAAGACCCTTAATTTTAAAAAGGGTTACTTTTTTATTCAGAACCTCATTTCTCTTATACTCCTAGAAAGCATGTGTGATCTGTGAATTCCCATGAAAGTGGCTGGAGGCTGGGAAGATAGTAGAAAGAGTATCCCCATTGCTTGCTTTGTGCATATATACATTTCATTACGAACTGCTATGGCCCCAATCACCATACAAATCTTTGGTCAGACTCAGTACATTCAGTTTTATACTCTACACTAGGCTTGTCAAGGCTAGGCAGGTCTGAAGAACATGGCTGAGGAAGAAGGAACTTATGCAGTTATGTCCAGTTTCTTATCTTTGAATAAATGGAGGGCTTTAAAGTACTAATCTGTTGATCTGAAAACGATGTACAGCACTAAATAGTTTTACGAGTGTTGTAATTTCATTTCATGAAGCCTTTTTAATGGCAGCAGAGTTGTGCAAAGAGTAGTTGCTTAATGTTCGTTCTTTGTAACTCTGAGGTTACATGTTGGTGCTTTTGAAAGATTAAATGTTTAAGTAACATGATGTCAAATATCTATAGTAAATCATAAGGTTTGGCAGCAGAAAACATTAAATTGGCATTTGTTTTTGAATGGCTCAGAGGTGTTTTATTGTAAGAGCATGTCAGGCAAATAAAAGGAAAGGTCAAAGGGACAACTTTCCTTTTAATAGCTAAAGAAGAGTAAATATCTTAGTAAATCTTAATAGACTTATGGAACTCTCTGATGCTTCTAAAGTTAAGCCGTTCTAGGAAAGCCCTAAGGATATAGCATTTTCACTGCTTCCAACAGCATTCCTCACAGCTGCTAATCACATAGGTTGCATGTTATTTGGATCATATGAAATTATTCCAACAGTATTTATTACAGACTCTTAGATACGGGATGTAGTAGTATGTGGACTAGCTTNCTCTTAGATACGGGATGTAGTAGTATGTGGACTAGCTTGGGGGAGAGAGCAGAGTCTTTCTGCCACCTCTCATCTCCTGGCCAGTGTACATAAGCTAAGACCTGCCTTACTGTCTTGGCCACAACGCTAGTGTGCTATCTTTGCTACTATTGTACTAGTAGAGTACAAGATTAGCAGAAAAGGGTACAGAAAAAAATTGCCATGTAAATCTGTCCCACCTGCACATTGGTCAAAAGAACGAAGTGGTCAACCAGGAGGTAAAAGCTCTGTGTACTGATTGTTCTCACTCACTGAGAAACAACGTCCCCTGGGGCCAGTGTACCCAAGACCTTAGTTCTTATGACTTTGATTCTGCACTTTATCCTGAAGACGCTTAGGCTTGCACCTACATGTTCCTTTGTGCCCTTGCTTGCTTCTGCTTTGCACTGAAGTGAAGTAACCCCTTCATCTTCAATGAAATTGTTATAACATGCAACAACAGTTGCTGCAGAAAGAAATACATATTTTGATTCTCATCGTGTTGGTCAATAGTCTAGTTCTAAATCAAAATTGAGTAATTGTTTTATTCGGATTAATATGGTTACGTATCTATCATTCTACTTGGGAAATTCACTTTGTCATGTATAGAAGCTTAAATAATACAGACTTCCTCCCTGCCCCCCCCCAGCCCCAGTTGAGGAAGCACTGTGCTTTTAGGCATTGTTGGGGTACCTCTCAGGTTGGCTTATAAAGATATCTTTAAGTTATTATATT
>WAAD01025050.1:1013-11073 GCA_013389945.1 Fregata magnificens
CAGTGGAGGATTGTCAATACTGGAAAGCATTGAGCCTCTTGAATTCCTATGTGTTACTGAAGTACTGGAGTGAATTCCATGTGCTTTCAGTATTAATAGACAAGGCCTTAGTGGGTTGGTATGATGGTTCCTGTAACTCTTACCTCTCCCAGGAAGAGGAAGCAAGTGCATCATTTCAGATTGCTAAATGGCTAATATCATTGCCAGCTAATGGTATTGTCCTTTGGTCGAAGTGGTATGCAAAAGCTCTCACTGACAGGTAAGAGCATACCTTAACTTTGACTCTACTTTTAGATGCTGTGAAATTCCCAAATAAAGAGTGCTTCCTCAGTTTTTTTTTAAGAATCAAGGTAAGAAGGCTGAGCACTAAGAAGACTTGTATTCATACCGATTTCACTTAGAGGCAGCAATGTTTCTCTAGTTGACTGCTTTATGTCATGATCTGTGTACTGGATTTCTATGACAATTTCTTCTCTTGAGAAGTTACTGAGCATTATTTGGAGCAAAAATCATTCTCCCTGGCTGCTTTCTGCTTTTCATCCTGTGCTTTCTGGGACAGATTTTGCTGTTGATTTAATTTGTTAACTTATAACTGTTAGTAGTCTCCAGAGTCCAGTCTAATTCTCTCATCCAAACATGTCTCTTTTTAGCTCTTTTTATAATGAGAAAAGCAGAGTAGTCCCCTGAAACTAGTCAAAAGCATTGGTAATATAAACTTCACAGATAACTGAGGCCATGTTTGGCTCCTCACTCTACCTTCTATGATCAATACTTTCCCTTGAAAGAAGCAAATGAAAATGTACATTGACCCAAAACACAATAATATTATTTTGGCAATACTTACTAGGAAAAAACAAATATTGCATAAGTGTTGGTGATTTGAGATGGCTGTATGATGTGGCATTATGGGATTGATTGTTGTTTTGAAGATGTCCAGTAGGAGAGAGTTTGTAAAGCAAAAGAGATTCTAACAGTCAAGATATATCAGAAAATCACACCAGATGGTCTCATTTTTGCCTACTAAAGAAAGCATGGATGTTTTGTACAGGAATAGTGTGCGTATTGACTATAGCCATGAGTGATGTTGCAGGAATGGTTTTCAAGTCTGTTCAGAAGGAGGGGAAAAAAAAAAAAAGTCTTTCTCTTTAGTTATGTTAAGTGTCAAATTTTTTCAGTACAGGAAAAGGGGAAAAAAACCTCACCCAACTTCAGGAATCAGAGTAAAGGACACTAGTAGATAAGGAGAGTTAAGGTATAGGTTTCTGGCAGGTATATTGAAAATGAAACAAAATACTCAGGTGTTAAAGAAAAAAGAAAGCTGGAGATAAATGTTAGGTAAAGTATTACACACCACTACATAAATACTGTATAAAAACGGTTAGCTGATTTAAGAAAATTGCTGATGTGCAGTTGTCTTTAATTCTGAACAGCATTCTTGANAATGCAGTCATTGTCATTCATCTCACAATGATTTCAACTCAATTTTATTGTGTTAGTTAAAAATTCTACTACTGAATCTTTCTTCTTGACTTAATAATATGTAGTAGAAGCGACTTCTAAAATAAAACTTCACTGTGTTATTCACCAGCATTGTTGGGGAATGTGCAAACTCCATTGGTGTTACGTTACAGAAAAATGTCATCTGAAGGCATAAATGGATTACAGAGAGACCCTCGCAAGGGATCTAGCCACTTGGATCGGATTACTGTCAAATTGATGAACGTGTAGAAATGAGGTTGTCCTTGGTAGGCTTCAGAATAAACATACAATCTTAAATCATACGATTTAGCTAGTTTGAGCTAGTTATTGCCTTGAGAAAAGCTGATGAGGTGTAATTAATGTCCTTCAATGGCAATACTGTCTTTTAATCCAACAGTACAGTTCCTTATAAGCAGTCCCTTTACAGTTTCTTAGTTTACTGAATAGTTGTCTTTTTGTTGCAACATTCAGTACATCCACTCAGAGTTTTTGTGTGTGTCTCTTCTGTACCACAGGTGTTGGATTGGATTGAAAACCATGGAGAAGCTTTTCTTAGCAAACATACTGGAGTGGGAAAATCCCTGCATCGGGCTAGAGCTTTGCAGAAACGCCATGAAGACTTTGAAGAGGTTGCGCAGGTAAAAGCAATCATATGAAGGACTGTACATTTGTCATGGAAATACATGAAAAATTCCTGCTCTGGCACTGGAGGGCTGGGCAGAGGGAGCTCCAGTACAAAAAATTCAGTTCCAAGAATGGACTACTTTTTCTGTTGCAAGCTTTTATTTCATTTCTCCTTTGTGCTCCAGGTTCAATAAGAAAAAGACAAACTTCCACAGTCCTACAGAGAGTGAGAGCCTTGAAGTCCAACAGAGCTGCTGCTGCTATTATTATTTATTATTATTTTCAAAAGCATGCTTTCAAATGTTGAGTCGCAGAAGAATGAAAGCTCTTCTTTTAAAGTAACTTAATTCCATGGGATTCTAGGATTTAAACCTTTTTGCAGCCTGTAAGAGAGGATGGACATGAATTGGAAGCCCTGCTTCCTGACTTTAAGCTCAGGGAGCTCCCAAATCCCCACAACAGTCTGATGGGGGGGGAAGGAGGGGGCTCCTTCCCTCACCTCCTAAGAAACCAGGTGAGCCAGCAAACTGGCCAACCTGGCTTTGGGTTTATTCTTTAAATACAATTGAGTTTGTATATGCCCTTCTGTTCTGAATTACTGATACCAATGCTTTTTCCATAGGAAGACTCTAGTTTTAGCCCGAAGTGGAACTTATGCTAGAACTTCAAAACACGCTTTTTTGTGAAAAAGAGTCAAGCCAAATGAAATAGAGATACTAAGGAATACAGGGAGCATAGCAAGAGGAAATTGATTTGGGTGGCAGCCTCGAAAAGGGGGCGTGAGGTGAATAAAACCCATGAGAAGGTGAAGGCTAGAATCCTCCCCATTAGTAACACGCACTGTCTGTCCAGTCTTCGTGATTGGTAAGACTAAACATCTCTAAGATTCATCAAGAAAAACCTCATTAAGGTAGAGTTGATACAGTGGTTCTTCAGTCAAAACAGAAGACGCATTATTAGAAAATTCTGAAGTGACACGCAGGAGCTCAGCAGTGACATCTACTATGGCAGATGCACCAGAAGAGTGTTTACAGATTGCCTGTTTAATGGATGATTAAGCTCTTAATAAAATTTTATTGTAAATACGGTCTTAGAGCACTCCAGTGACTGAGGACTTGAAGTAGCATTAGAAAGCTTCCTCAATATTGATTTACTATAAAATTTTCCAAAATAATAAACGTTGTTAGTTTCATATATACATATGCTGGATTTTCCATATGCATGCCTAATACTTCATTTTTAGTAAAATCTGTAATATTTTCCATGTGGAAATACTTATTTTTCTGGGTCAGACAAGTAAGAATCTATTTATGTAAGACACTTAACAAAACCTGAATGATCTCATACTTAATACTGTGTTATTTGAGCAAAGAAGAAAAAAAAAGTTTGAGTAACCAAAGGGGATGAAGTGTGTAGAACTGTTAGTGTTAAAAAAGCATCTTGTTAATTTGCTTTATACTTTAAAGTAGAAAGTTGTAAAGCAAATATTCAGCAAAAACTTCCTGAAACTGAATGTTAATAGAGTTTAAAATGATCTCTTTAGGGGATGGGTGGAATGTCTATTTTTGGAAATACTGAAAACTTAGACTGGTCAAAGAACTTAAATATACTACAGGGGACTATCTTCCACTGACAGAAGGATGGACAAAATGATCTAATGAGTGGTTTTTTTCATCTCTAACTCTTGAATGTGTAATGACTGCCAAGAGAGGCACACCCTCTGAGTTGTTCCTCTTACTTGCTCTAAAACTCAATGTAAGCAGGCCCCAAAAGGCATTCCTGTTGTTGGCATTATAAGAAAGATTATGTTCAAGTATAAGACAGCAATCTGCAGTCCTTGTTAAAGCATGGATAACTTTTGACTGATGTATTCTCTACCCACGTTTCTGGTTGGTCCAGGTCTTCGTTGTGTTTTGGTTTGGGGTTTTGTTGTTGTTGTTTTTTGTTGTGTTTTGTTGCCTTTTTTTTTTTTTAATAGGACCCTGGGCATAATGAGGGGTTTTCAGTTGGCTCTAGTCAGAAGTTGAGAGGAAGCAGTGTCAAGTGAACTGTCAGTGGTGTGGCAATGTTTTATCAAATGCAGGGAGCCAACAGTAATGTTGAAATGTTCCTGATCGAAGGCTAACTTCTGATTTTGAGAGGAGCTAAAATTATTTCTTTTTTCTTCCCTTCTGCTTCCTCCCTCAATTTTTTTTTAATGTGAATGAGGTGCCAATTCCTTAGCAGCATTCAAAGAGATGTTAAAATAAGCTGTGTGTAGAATAGAAAAGATGTTCCAGAGTCAATGTGGGCCATGGGCTCACAAATTATTCACTTTAAAATTCATGTGAAATGAAGGCTTGTTTCTCTTTATTTGGCACTTTTTGTTACCGCCACAGAAACACCAGATAGTCAAAACTCAGCCAACTAATAATCCTCCCCAAATTCTGACGTATTGACATTCGTGCTACACATACACACGCCGACTTGCACTCACTATTGTAAAATTGAGTATTGCTCTTTTCATGTGAAGCCTGTCCAGTTCACTTTCTACTTTTTTTGTCTTTTTTTCCCTCTCCCCATGATCATCTTTGTATCCATGAGACCATTTAGTCAAAGTGTCAAGACTCTGAATTTTGACAGAATTGATTCACTTGAAGGCACAGATTTTCAGCTTAGAAGCACTGAATGCAGATCAGTAGTGTGGTTGTACTTCCCTATGCATTTTTGAATGAAATTCTAAGCCAGCTTCTCCTGTTTCAACTATGACCGATGTCTGCTTTTTCACAGTAGTCTACATTCAAAAAACATGAAAGGTGTATGGCAAGAATTAATTAGTGAAATCTTCTTCCACCGATATGCTTTTTTTTCTCCATATGCAGACTGCATCTGAGTAAAGAATTCAAGTCAGCTTGGTGCAAGAGACGCACAAGAAAAATTCTTTCAAACCTCGTTTGAATACACCCATCATTTCCCTACCACCACCAGTTACCACCTCCTTTAAGGCTGTAAAAAAAGTTTCTGTGTTTGAACTGGTTCTTCACTTTACTGTACCCGTGAATGGCTATAATACATTAAACTAAAGGTCCATGTCTTACATTATCTTATGACCGATGCCAAATGCACAAAGAAAAGGGACTGTATGTGTAAAAAGTTACCTTTAACCTCCCAGTTTTCTAGGCTTATTTGACGTCTGTAACTGAAGGATGCATCAGAACCAGTGTTTAATAGTCACTGATGGACTTTTCTTACCTTAATTAGGCTAGCCACTTTCTGAACCCATTTATGCTCTTGGAACATATGCCAGATCCTGTGACAATGAGTTACACAATTTAATTGCTCCTTAGATGAAAAGTACTTTTGCTTTTTCATTTTAAGTGTGTTGTCTGATGCTTAAACATGATAGCATCCACTGTATTTAATGAGTAATCTATCTTAATTTTCTCTACCTTTAATGATTTGTATACCTCTGTTCATCTCCTTCCATCCGTGTCTTTCTTTGCCCTTCATAGTGCAATAAGCTCCAGTACGTATGAAATTCAGTCTGTACCTCCACTCACTTCTGTTGCTGTACTTATTGTCAGTAGTACTCATTTCTGCACTAGTCTCTTAAATTTAACCTTTGACTTTTCTATGATGTGTCCCTTCATATGCTTTCTAAAAATATGGTGTTTTGTTTTTTCTGAAGAATATGTAGAGAAGGTTTCTCAACAGGAAGACTAGGAAGGCGATAGGATATGTTGTTGGAGAAGGTGGTAAACTCTCCGTTACGGAGAGTCTTTCAGCATTTTGGAGAAGAATGCCTATTAAAGACTCAGATGTAGTTGATCACGCCTTGGGGCACAGAGTGGTGGACTAGAGGACTCCTTAAAGCTCTTACCAGGCTGACTCTTTTCCCATGGGATTTGGGGAGGGTGTGCTGGTGGAGAAATTCTGAGGAAGTGTTCATCTGTTTCAAAACTCAGTTGAATTTGTCACTGTGAAGGCTCCTTTGTAAATTTGGGAAACTGGCATAAGCAGCTTCAAGGGAGAACTTCTGCTCTTTCTGCCTAACCTTCTGGCTGCCCCTTGGGACCAACATTTTCAAAATCTTCACATTGCTACTTTTCCAAGCATTGTTTAGAAGTAAGCAGAGAGTTGGGAAAGGCAGTAGTTAGTACAGCACACCTATTTGCTGCGATTTCTATTCCAAAGGGCAGTTATCTACCAAGATAAACATTGGTATTATATTTCAGGTCTACTTGGAAGAGAAAGTTTAGCGATAAGGCATGTGTCTGCTATTAAGGTTTGAGAATTGTGACCCCTTTTGAAGCAGCATCTAGGTTGTGATCATTTCTAAGTACAGGCAGTTCACCATCCAGTTTACAGAAAGTCTGATGTGCCTGGGCCTGTGTTATGCGGAAGATACTCCTGGAATTCATAAACAATGCTTCACATGTGAGATAAAGTTTTCATTAAAATGGGAAACTTCTGTTTCAGCCATCTGCAGCTGGGTGTGGCGCTCTGGGTTGATGAAATAGTTGTTGTTCAAGGAGTGCCTTAAGGCTCTTCAGCCTTGCCCCTTGAACACGTGTGAGCTGCAACCATGGAAGTCAAAACACCAAAGCACAGATCGTTGTGTGTTCTGGGCCAGCATGGCCTGAGCCAGTGATCTGGAGCGTTGAGTAGTGCACTCACCACTGAAAAGGGTAGGCTTATGTTTGTCTCTGCAGGCTTTCCCAGGGAAACTGGGGAGGAGTTTTCTACCTCTCCATGCAATTAAAAAGCTGAAGGTTAAGGACAGGCTAAGATGCACATAAGTCAAAATCAAGGAGCAGCATGGATTGAATTCCTTACATAAATAGACCGTAATAAATGAAGGGGGAACTCCCCCCAAATACATGAAAGCTGCACTGAGTCATGTGATATGTCCTGGGCTTGCCTGGTAATTTGCTTGAGACCCTGGAGGAGAGCTCTTATTTCCTGCCCCTTAGTTGAATGTTAGGGCCTGGCTGGGATTTAACTTTTGTGGATATTATAATGTTAATTAGAGGTGTGATACTATATTTATGGCAAAGAAAAGCACATTTGCATAGCCTTAATTTATCTTGGCAAGCAGTGTTTTTACCTGATGTAATTGAGGTTGGGAGAAGACAGAAGGGCAGAAGGGAGGAGAGAAAGGTGTAGTTTACATTGTCAAGAATTTCTTTTTTTTAATAGTCTGTGGTGCAAACTTATCAGCAGACCTGATGTGGTGACAAAAGCAAAGCTTCTTTAGCGTAGACTTGTCTTCAATCTGTTTTCTCCAGAGGTTAACATCCTTCTATGCTTTCTTGATGAATCTGTTTTGAGAACCATTCTAAGGCATGAAAACCCAAGGTTAGGCTCAAAAAGAGCACCCAAATTGTAGCAAATGTTTGGAATCAGTCCTGTTTTGAATTAATGAGAAAGATATAGATGCAGGCTGCAAGTTCTAAGCTTTAAGAGTTGTTAAACATCTCTCTCTTCGCTGGAGCATAGCGCTTTCAGCACATCAGGTACCAGACTTCTCCCATTGTTTTCTGCTGTGACCCAGGGACTGTTGATCTGCCTTTGTTAATCCTGTGACGTATTGAGACAATATTACCCTCTGACCTTCAGCTGTAGCCAACTTCTAAACCTTCCTCTGTTGCTGCTGTTTCACAAATAGTGATCCATTTGACACATGAATTTTGGGTACCTCACTTCTATAAGGATGGAGAGAAATTTTCTCCTCCTGTGCCTGGTCACTTTCCACTTTCCTGGTGGATATGTTGATTTGATGCTAAGCGTCTTTACCAGCAGCTAGGACTTTCATACCTCTAATGATACACATTTCAAAAGTCTTCTGGCCTTGACTGTAGTGATTTTTCCAGTGTTGAAATAGGCCAGTTTGCAAGTAATTAGACATTTAATTTAGGCTGATTTTTATTCTAGTTATGAATATAAAATACTAATTCCAAGGAAGAATGAATAGGCTCCCAAGTTCTGGATCGAGGCGGCATTTGAACAGACATAAATAAGGAGCTAAGGAATTAATTTATTCACAGTTAAATGAAAAAATATCTAGAAATATAAGAAAATCTTTAGTAAGATTATAGTCTACTAACTTTAAAAAAAGAAGAAAGAAAAATACATTCCAATGGCAATTTTGTCTTTTTGTTTTCATTAGTTGAGTGGCTTTAGAATATACTGACTGAATTTTCTTTCATTTAATCCTGTGAAACTAACTTATTTCTCTACAGAACACGTATACCAATGCAGATAAGCTCCTAGAAGCAGCTGAACAGCTTGCTCAGACTGGGGAATGTGACCCGGAGGAAATTTATCAAGCTGCCCATCAGCTCGAAGACAGGATACAAGATTTTGTTAGGCGTGTGGAGCAACGCAAGATCCTGCTGGACATGTCTGTGTCCTTTCACACTCATGTTAAAGAGGTAAAACTGCTGCTAAGTTGTGGTCATAACTTTAAGTCTTAAAACTGATATTGTCCAATGTTACTTTCATTGTTAGAACCTTGCCATAGTAAGTCATGAACCCCTATTGTACGATGAGTGTTGGTTTGCAATTCACTGCGGATTGGGGACTGGGCTAGGGTGGTTGTTTTGTTTATGGATTTTTAAATTATTTAATTATTTTTATTTTTTTACTTCCACAAGCAGCTTCTACCTCCTTTGCTGTGCGAGTACACATGCTTATTCAATCATGGGGAAGGGGGGAGGGTCAGATCAGGGAACTGATACAGCTAAAAGACAGCATTGCAGGGGGAGATACTGTGCACTGGTTTTGGTTTTGGGTTTTTGGGTTTTTNAGGAGACTGAAATGCATGGCAGAAGCACAAGGCTACTTAAGGAAACCCTGCTGCCCAGAGAGACTTTGTTTTCTTTCTCTGTTTTACACATTGCATTTTGATCTTGTATATTGATGGTTCTTCACAACCTAAGGAGCTTATCTGATAATGACAATGATTTGCCTCATGTTTGCAATATTTAGTCTCCTTCAAAGTTTGGACTGATACACCAGGAAAAAGAAAATTCAGCCAAACACGCTTAATTTTCAGCCAGATCAGTTTTCTGCCCTGATTCAGAACACAGGTCATACGGATTTATAAGCTCATGGGAGAGGATGGAATAGGCTAGGGCAAGAATAAGGGGTTTTGGTTAAAGGTAGTGGCAAATTTTGACAACTGTAGATTACTTGTTTTCTGTTTAGAGCTCATGTTAAATCTTCTCACTGTTCAAACTAGGTGAAAATATGAAAGGCTTCTGGATCACAGCATGTCAGAGCATGTGTTTTCCTTCCCTTCACCCTACATCAAGAAATGGTCTGTTTGGTGGGGAAGTATAGTATTCAAAGTAGCTTCTTCAGCAAAACCTTGTAGAGGAGGAGGGTGGGAGTTTTTTGTATGTGAAACATCTGCTTCGCACTTGAAACAAACGCACAAGGCAGTTTTGGTCTTTGAAGGAGGTCAGGATTGAATTACTTCTTAGGTCTAGACATGAGTACATAGCTCCCCCATCAGTTTTCTGTTAGATGATTCCTTGCCGATGTTCTCCCAGGACTCTGCTTGTTTAAACAAAACATAAATGCTGTATTGTAAGCTATTCTTTTGGGGCAACTTTTTTGTTTCACTTTTCTCAAGCACATAGTGCTGTTCCATTACCTGTTGTGAAGCACAGGAGCAGTCAGCTGCTGAAACATGTTCATTGTTTCTATAGATTTCCTCATTATCTGTTTTTCTTAGCATCAAGAAGAGCAGCTGGAATGGTACTTAAATGGATACGGTTGGTTGTAGTGATGAAAGATGGATACTGTAAAAGGATTTGCAAGGAAAGGGCTTTAAAAAAATCAAAAAAAACCGAAAGGCAGACTGATCTGTGAGTCACTGTTGAGTAATTCTGGGAGGCTGATCCAGATGTGCTGGAATGTTGCCACTGCTCCCCTAGATAATAAAGTTTTATTGGAAAAAAAGATATTCTGT
>WAAD01025050.1:19907-36454 GCA_013389945.1 Fregata magnificens
ATTTTTTTTTAACCTTCAGGGATGTTGTGTGGGCTGTCTTTTTTTTTTTTTTTTTTCCTTTAAATAAGATTCTTCTTCACCTCTGAAAATAATGCAAAAGCAGTTGTAGCGCCCCACCCCTGCAAAACTTTAAGAAGTTTTGAGACTGTCCAAATCTTGGAGGAGGGTTACAGCTTATCAGTTGGAAAGTTTCCGTTTGTGTGCAGGGACCTGCATACAAACAGACATGAAACTTCACATGGAGCTTAGGTTAATGGAATTGCATTATAAAGCTTCAGCTAAGTCGATCATCTGACTTCTATAAAACCACTAGTGCTGTACACAGTGACTGAAACTGAGTTGGTGCCTCAGAAGGTTCAGGGTTATCCATTGGTAAATGATCCTGTCTGAGTATATAAATGGCATATCTCGAGACTCAGGAAACCAGGAGTTACAGTGATAACTTTACCTCTTTGCTTGTACGTAGTAAAAGCTGCAGCTGTTGGTTAGGTACGAATGGTGTAAGGGCAAAGAGGCAGTTGGCAGAAGTGATAGCTTCTCAGTGTTTGGGTTTTTTTTTTCTTAAAATCAGGTTTAGATATCATTGCCGAAGTCTGGTTTAGCTAAGCACATTGTTAGAAGCAATGAAGGAATAGGCAGACACAGTTCCTTGATCTGTGCCCGTAGAGGAAGTGAGAGTGTGCGCTCTACAGTAATAACAACTCTGGTGTAAAGGAAGACTAAGAAGGTTCTCTATTTTGCAATTCACACTGAGGAGGCGAAACTAGTCTGCAGGGAGTTTGCTGCTTTGATGATGTGCGAGTAGCTGTCTTGAATATGCAAAGAAAAGGCTTGGCAGAATTGTGATTGTAATAATCAGTTGGATGACTGGTGTATGTGGAGGAACGTAGAAGGTATCCCCTTTTATAGGATTGTCAGCAATTTTACAATCTCTGCAGAAGTGGTCTGCAGTGCTCAATGAAGTCTGTGTGATGTTCTCAGAAGAATTCCACTGAGGAAATGGCAGCTGTGGGGGGCAGGGCATATACCAAGAAAATTAATGAAAGAATTAGGTTGAAGGTTTGAGTGAAGTTCATGATTAAGGTGATTGCTCTCTGCTGTAGGTTACCTAAACCAGTATTCTGCAACAGCAGAAGGCTGGTTGCAGGAGGCCCACTGTGCAGATGTGTTCTAGTCCTTCAGTACAGGATAGCATCTGTATAGATAGTACTTCTGTATGTTGTTTGGTGATGGCCATAGGATTTTGCAGTGGAAAGCCGCATATCCTAACTTGACAGGTCTTGCTTTTTCTGAAGCTGACACTTGGCATGCTTTACATTTTGCCACATAAAACATATAGCAAAGTACCAATTATCTTGTTGAAAGAGTTGGTGCATTTTGTTTATATGGCTTGGAAACAAAAATCATGCTTATTTAAGATGGCCAAGGAGCCCTTCAGGGAACAAAATGACCCTGGCTGCAGAGTGTCTGCAGCAAAATGTTTATTGCTTTGCTGTCTCTGTACCATGTCCTCTCTCTGCTTCTCTTTTTCCCTCTCCCTGAAGGCAGATGTCTGTTCGGAAACTTCCGGGAAGAAAACGCAGGGACTAGTTTCAGGTCAGTTGTTTGAAAGCAGAAGCTCAGCTGAAGTAACATGATAGCGAGGAGGAGCCAGATGCCAGCTAGGAGCTTGCAGACCTTGTTTTGACCTCCTCCTTTGTCCTGGATTTTGTGTGACTGGCCCAGTCAATTAAGACTTGGCTGTAGGGGCAGCTCATTCAGGGGAGCATCCTGTGAGGACAGTTTTTTCTGGAAGGCGAGTAGTGTTTCTAGCTTGTCATCTGCTTGCAAAATAACACAGGCTAAAATGGGACAAAGGGTTCCCCTAGCACTGCAGGATCATACCGTGCAGCTATGCTTCTGGGGACAGTGGTGAGATTTGCTGGCAGGGTTAGTCCTCCTCTTCTTGTCCTTATTCTTCCCTTATTATTCACTTACAAAATACTCTTGTTTCTTTTAGTTACTGTCTTTTATCCTGCAACTTTTCAGATTCTCCTGCTCTTCTGAAATTGCTGTAACTGCAGCACTGTCTCTGTTTTGCGCCTTGCTCTTGGCATATAAACTTGACCTTCTCTATCCTCAGTAGGCTTTTAAGTGACGTGGGTCGTGAGCTATTTGAAGAAGTCTGTTGTGAATGCCTGTATTAATTAAAAGCAAGAAGGGGCAAAATGTACGCAAGGAGTCCCTTGCTAGGGTGATTAGTAGCATAAGGAAGAAGTGTATGGACCTAGCCAGTCGGTAGGTGACACTGGTGGCAATGTATGCAGCCTCAGATGTGTATGTCTCATCTGTGTCTGTGCATTTTTGCTTGTCTGTAACTTAAATGCCTCGCGGTCTATGTCAAAGCTCCACACAAAGCATACACTTTTCAACTTACAGCTTTATCTCTACTCTATTTTTGGACTGTACTTACAAGATGCCTGTTAAGTCACGTGGCTGAAGAGACAAGGATGCAAAGTCCTGGATCAGAGACCTAACTCTTCTCACCTTCTCATTTTGCCTTTTTCTTTTTTTGCCAGCACATAATATTTCCAGGTCCTGATTAGCACTCAGTTGGTACAAGGAATGCTAGTTAGCCCCTTCTGAGAAGAGACTTGTGGTTCGTTCTTTCTTTCGCACTCAGTGCAAAAGAGTCGGCATCCCTTCTGTGTTGCACTCTGCCTTGTGTCCTGTCAGTGTTCCCTTTACATTTGTTAAAACCTAGGAATATCGGGCAGCTCAGACTCTGCACTAGGAACTTCTTGAACATGTGCTACGGTAAGTAGTTACCCTGTGTTTGATCTGGGTTGTCCATTTCCTGAGAGTGGTATTAATTTGTGATTCAGTTGCTTTAGATGTCTGTTAGTCATTCATCTTTGTTCTGTTTGTTGAATGCTAATTGTCTTGACAAAACTTTAAAAACAAAATAGGATCCTGTTCGTTCTAGAAGTGTTGCTTGTGAAGCAGAACTTCGGGGAAACCTTGAGGAGTGTGGGTGAAGAGTGTGGGCAAAGAGTGCTTAATGCGTGTTATTTTTGTTTTAACTCTGCCCTCAGTGTGTTTCAGATTTGCACAGTGAGTGCAATGGCTGAAATACATCACCTTGAGCCACCCAGTTACTGCTGAAAAAGTGTAAGGATTACTGCCTTTGCTAGGAACCCCAGCTGTGATGTGCACTGACTTCTTATCTTTTGAATGAATGTGGGACCATGCTGGCATTATTTCTGGTCTTTTGAAGGGGACAGGGAATGTCTTGCTCTTGTACAGCATTTCAGACAACTTTAAACAATGTGTGGGCCATGATCTTAACCTCAAGGTTGCATGAAATAGCATGGGAAGAAGTTATAATTCTTACTATTGTTGTTCTTTGGAAGCAGTATCACTGAAACCTCTTGGCTGAGGTAACTCATTGTGTTGACTTCTTCAAACTACCTGTCGTTCGTATCAGGTACAGTGAATCTCAGGATACTCTGAGAGGACATAGTGACTATAACCTACTTAAACCATTCTATTATTATAAAAATACTGACACTTCGCCACAGCAATCTCCCATTGTGACCTTACAACGTTTATTACTTTATTTCCACTCAATTTGATAGTAGGAGAGGTAAGCTTTTGGCGTCTGTTCTGAAGGGAGATGGACTGGCTTTGTTTTTTATAACAGTGGCGCAAATGTGCCATGTTAAATCTCAGTCCGCTTTTTAATGGTGTTTAGAAAGACGGTGAAAGATGTTTTGATGGTGGAGTTTCACAACCTTCTTTAACTCTTGGATTTTTCAGTTTGACCAAGTCTAACTACAGTTACTTCTTGAGGATAACTTAGGATTGTTGTTAACTGAACTGGATGAAAATAAGATGGTAAATCTGATTTGTGAGAACTGCCATAATGCAGTGGGTGGTTTGAAGAAACAAATGTTAGGTGACCTCCACTGCTTTTGGTCGTGAATGAACACAGAGTTTTGAAGATGAGCTGGGAAGAGCAGTTACGTGGTGCTTGAGAGCAGGAAAGGAGGTTAGCTGGACAGGCTGGACTGTCAGGAAGACTTCAAGTTTCTGAAATACTTCAGGTCAGTTAAATGGAGACGAAGAGTAGAGAGAGGTGATGAGACATGTTGGGCATCGACTAAGTAAAAAGGAAGCAAATGGAAGTTGTGAAGGATTTTGTGGGAGGGGAAGCCTGCGTGTGTGGGAGGGGAAACCACTCATAATGCATAAATGGATTGTGTAATGTTTAGAGCACATGGAAGAGAGATGAAAGAAGCTTTAAGCAGTGGCTAAAGGCCTTGTCCTGTATATCTTGCTGCATCGCTTATCCATCAGCTTTTCTGTTTTCAGTGTTACCCCTGAAACATGAGTTTCTGCCTGTTTTCACTTGGGCAGAGCTAGCTGATCAGGGTTAGGGATTGCAAATAGCTATCCTAATTGTTTGGTATCTCCCATCATGGCATGATGCAAAACTTGAATACTTAGTGAATCAAGTAAAATTTTTGCAGAACACCTTTAAAACAGGGAGTAAACTCACTGATGCCACAATTTTAAAAATAATTGCTTGATGTGTCCATTTTTTATGGTGTCATGTGAGCAGAACGGAAACAGCCCTTCAAGAAAGATTGTGGCTGACTACAGAAACTTTATCCAGATGATTTAATTTTGCTTTCTCCTCAATTCTGTTTTTTCTACAAGGCTTGTTTTCCTGCAATTTCTCTTGTAGTTTAACTGTCTCAGTAAACTTCACAGCTCTGATTAACCACTTGGAAAGCGTAGTGGCATGTTCCTTTTGCTGAGAACAAATGACTTTGGTTAAATATTTATGCAGCCAGCTACTTTGCTGCTAATGCCCCTTCAGTCAGATCCTCTTTTTGCTGTGTCTTGCTGCATAAATAGGTGTTTTCCCGTCATTTAGCACCATTCACATCAGTTGGTCCTACTCCTGAAATTGTAGAACTCTGGACTTAAGCCATACTTGGTTCTTTAAATATGATTTAGCTTCCCAATGAACTGCGGTAGTTTGTGGTAAAGTTCTGCTGAAAATTCTGAAAAAAAAATTGATTACAGGCTTGAGGGATTCGTGTGTCAAACAGACTTGTTTGAAATAAGTAACTGGTACATCAAACCTGTGCCGTAAGAACTCAACCCACGTAGATCAATGGGGATTATAAGCATTATCTGTTAGACTTAAAACCAGTTTTGTATCCTAATTAAAAGGAGTATTTCACATTTCAGCCAGATTCTGGAATATGATATGAAAAATGTACTTGTGTGGGCAGATAAGGAGGACTTACTGTTGTGGTACACGTGTTAAAAAATACTTCCTTAGCTACCCTTTTCTGGACATCTTACGGCTGAGAGTAAAACCCAGAATTGAAGAGTAAACTGAAGTGCCACGGAATGATTTCAGCAAGCAAATTTAACTCTGACGTTACAGTAAGACTGTAATAAAGTAATACTTTTTGGTTTTGGTCCATTCACTGTGTACACTGCCTTTTGTGACAAGTAGTGCTTCGCAGTTGTCTGCAAAAGTCAAAGGTGCTCACAGAGGAGTAGAGCTGGTTTTTTGTAAAGGTGCTGAAGACTGGTGTAATTGAAAGCTAAGCTGGCACTTGATATGTGAATTATTACTTAGTGCAGTCTGAAGAACTGAAAAGATGTTTTAGATCAACATTTTCCTTTAAAAGTGAAGATAAAAACTTTTTAATTTCACCTGTTTCACAAGCGATGTGTTGGTGAAGGAGTACCTTAAACAAGGCAAGGGTACCCATAGTGTTGCAAGCACTGGTTGAAGGAGAGCTGTTGTGGTTCTTAAAGAGATTCTTCTTCTTTAAAACCCATGCTGAAAAAGCCCATGTCTGAACCATGTGGAACCTGATCAGTGAAGTCAATTAATAATGAGCAACTTGAGTTCCTGACCTCCATCATAAGTGCAACATTCAAAGTAAACATACGTTGTCCAATGAGTAAGTGAACATTGTCTTCCTCCTTTTTCCCCTAGATAATTTCAGACCTCGAGTCTTGGAATGATGAGCTCTCTCAGCAGATGAATGACTTTGACACAGAAGATCTTACAATAGCAGAACAGAGGCTCCAGCATCATGCAGACAAAGCCCTGACCATGAATAACTTGACCTTTGATGTCATCCACCAAGGGCAGGATCTGCTGCAGTATGTCAATGAGGTGCAGGCATCTGGTAAGATGGCTCCTTTGTGCTATTCCAGGCAGTGGCTTTATAAGAATTATCCAGTTGTCTCTTCATGGGATGTGTGAAAATGACAGAGATGCTGGTTAACTGTAAACTGGAGACATGGACATTTTTTTTTTCCCCTTTTTACTCAAATCGTTTATGTTCATGAGAATATGTTGTCATTATGGCACATAATTTTTATCTAAGGCTTGGCAACACCTGAAAATATTTAAGTTTTTAAGAAGGGGATTCCACTCAGGAAGTAGTAAAATTAGAGTAAGTAGTAGGGAGTTAATTTTATAGTTAATCGGAACAATGCACTGAAGCCGTAGTTCTCAGCTTTCATGTAATAAGTCTTCCTTTTCAGTTTCTTATGCCCTGTCACTTAATGTTTTTAACTGTATACAGTCACCTGGGGTAAATATCAGGTTTCTTCATTTAAAAAAAAAAAAAAAAAAAGGCATTTTTAAAGCATGCAAAAACTATGCTCATTTAAGCAAATGCTCCAAGGATCAAGTTGAACATTGAGAAGGAGCTGGAAGAGTAAGTGTGAAACAGTGGAAACGGGCTGTTTGTCTTTGGAAGACTTGTAAGTCATTTATAAACGACTGGCTGATTACAGGTGTTGAGCTGCTTTGTGACAGAGACGTAGACATGGCAACTCGTGTCCAGGATCTGCTGGAGTTCCTCCACGAGAAGCAGCAGGAGCTGGACTTGGCCGCCGAGCAGCACCGCAAGCACTTGGAGCAGTGCGTGCAGCTGCGCCACCTGCAGGCCGAAGTCAAGCAGGTACGCGTGGGCTGTGCCCCCCGCGGGGGCGTCCACCCTCCAGAGCTATTCCACTCCTCTTGGAGAGGTCTGTTCCCATAAACAGAGGCGGAAAATTGATTTCGGCTGTATGAAGTCTTCCATTTGGAGCGGGGAGGGAGTTCGAGTTGAGCGCCTAAGAAACTTCATCTTCTGTTAATATTGTGGTTTGTGATTTGTGTTAATAGTCCATATTTCTGCCTGGGTACTAGTCAAATATTTGAAGTGCAGAGCAGTTTGAACTTATATTAAATAATCCATACTTTTATCATCTGTATGGTGATTAATAAAAATGTTCAGTGATATTCCCTGAACACTCACCTAATGCATCTACAAATGGTGAAAACATAATACCAGCAGGGTTTACTTTCCGGGAGGAGAAAAATTAAGTTTTGCTTTTCCTGGCAATAAAGTGACAAGTTTTGAGGTCCTTGTCTGATAACCACCTAAACTTTTGGTGAATTTGAGAAGCTGTGGGCAAAACCACTGAAGTAGGTGGAAGTTTAAGAAACAAACAAACGAAACTCTAGAAAGGTAAGAGTTTTTGAACTTGCTCACACTTGGCAGCATCACAGAAGTCTACTAGAGTCTGTTGTATCAGTATGTCCCATAATGGCTCTCAATGCAACTTGTCCTTTTTCTGTTTGTCATGAGCTCTTACAAAAATTTATCTTCCTCATGAGACTGTCAATGAGAACTCCCAAGTTGCAAAGTAATATAAAAGGGGTCCAGTTAGCATAGGAGAGGTGAATAGAAGGTTCCCAAAGTATTTCCAGGCAGCAGCTGGTTACTCTCTAGTAGCAGACCCAAAGCTTCTGTGTGGTCTTGAATTCAAGGAATGCAAGGAACTGGTAGTGTCTGCTGTCAGTGCAGTCTAGGCGTTAATCAAATATATGATCTTCTAGTTCAAGCCTTTGCATACCCTACTGAACTGTCCTGTATCAGTCTTGGCACTTGTTCGTGGTCGTAAATGCAAATTACAAATGCTTCCTTTCACGTGAGTAATGGTTGAGATAAAGTTATTACAGATCAGGATAGATTCTGTACTCAGTTGCATACTATCTTGAGGATGAGGGAAAAGAGTGCACATTTGCAAAGGAAAGAAAAAAATGAAAAGAAAGAGTGTGAATGCCAGCTGAGGCAGTCTCATCCCTTTGCGGTACATCAGTGGGTTAGGATGGGATGGGTTAGTAAGAAAAAGAAATGTTAATTCCCGTGATACGGAAATAATATTCAGTTCCAGAACAGAATATAGCACTTGGGTAATATTTCAAAGACGCACTATTAAATAGTTATTTATATTGCATGTTACCACAATAAAGTGAGTACCTTGCTCCTTCAGCTTTGTTTGTATGCAAGTTAAATGTGACAAGAGAGACACATGTTGTAGGTCATTCTGTAAGATCTTTCTAACATTTCCGAACCACTACTAGCCCTGACTGAAACTGAAGCTCAAGTTTAGATTTTTAAGAAAGCACCAGAAAAAATGAGATCATCTTACAATAAAGATACAGGTAGTATAGTATCCTAGCCAGCTGCAGGGTTTTTTTGGTTTTTTTGAGACTGGGGTTTTGGAGGAAAAAATGGTTCTATTTATATTCGTAGTACACATCTCTATTGAGTAGGATTTTATGTTGAATTAAATGCTGTAATAGACGTGAATTTTCAAACAAACTTACGTGAACATGTAGCTGACAGAATGTTCGTGTATTACAAACTCCTTTTCCAGATTTTCATTGTACAGATTAACCTGCAATACTTCCCCAGCCTGAAGGCCTAAGAATTGAATGGAACTAAAACTGAATGTTATATTGTCTCATAGGATTTCTTTTGATCCCCTTTGGAATGCTTTGGGGCTAGTAACTTTTAGTTTTGTGATTTCAGTTGCCTTTTCAGAAAACCACATCTGATTGATTTTAGTTTTTACTAAATATCAGGAAGCAGGATCTTCTCCTGTTCCCTCTGCACTGGGAAAAACTTCATAGCTCAGCAGGTCACAGCAGGTGGTTTACCTGAGAGTAAAATGACATGGTATACCTCTTTTTCAGTCTGTTTTGTTTGTATTTTGTTGCCTGAAGCAGTGAACACATGGTTTTCCAGTTCAATTACTGTGATTTTCTGCCAGATTTATTGTTGATGAACTGGGTGTAAGCATACTTATTATGTAGATGGGATACTGTCTCCATAGCAAGGATTATAACAAAATTTCCACTTGAATTTTTCCTGCCAAACGGACGTTACTGCTATTGTATTTTCACATATATATTTTAAAAATTATTTTTATATATATATATAAAAATAAAATATAGCTTGTAGTCATATGAAAAGGTTAGACTGGAACACTGCAGGAATTTTTCCATTGGGTTCATTTCTCAGATTACTGTAAGGGAGACCAGCAACTTGCCTCCTGGCTTAGTTTTTTAGTCAAATACTTGCAAGGAGTCTTTTCAGTACTAGGTAGTGAAACTTCGAGTTTAGTGAATTCTTATCAAGTAAGCACAGAAAGCAGATGAAAACATCCAGTTTTGCTTCTCCCTTAACTACTGTATCAGTTCTGCGTTGTGGCATTGAAGTTCTGTAGATCAAGCCTCAGGACTAGGAGGAAGTAGAAGGGCCAGAAGACAAACAGAGGTTTAAAGAAAACCTGCAAAGAATTTGCTAGTCAGCTTGATGTGTAATAAGTGCAGAAAGGGCAAAACCAGATAGAAGATTGCAGTGTAGGAAAACCTCAGCAGATAGGGGGAAGAGGATGCTCACTGAAATAAGAACGGACAGCTGTATGTGGAAAAAACATGGAAAGGAAAATGTGACCATTTTATACAGGGCAGGGACATATGAGTAGTTAGAGGCAGAGAAATAGTTCAGAGAATATCTGTTTCATCCAGAACTCCACTTGCATGTTTGTCAGAGAAACTTTTTTTTTCTCACCTAAAATATAGCTGCTGGATTACTTATTGCTGCAATCACTCCCACGTGCTCACTTTGTAGAATGAATGCTTTGCTTTACTTAACATGCGGCATCTGCCTGGGTCAAAATCTCTACCAAGCTCCAAAATGCATTGGTTTTACTATACTCATTAAGCCTTTTCAGTGCAATATTGTCTGCTGCTCTGATCATGGTGTATGTTCTTGGGTATATACCTATATATTCATATCTGTACAACAGTGTACAGATACTTGTACCAAATACAAGCTTGTACCCTCAAGAGTACCTTGAGCAGCCTTGTGTTCTCACATGCATATCTTTTAGCTTGGTTCAAACACAATCCCGTGCTTGAGGTCTGATTGTCCCAAAATACTACTCCGGAAGAGTATCCTGGCACTCCGTACAGTGCCATATGGATATGAAAACATAGCTAGGACAGCAGGCTGAAGCAGGTGTCTCATGATCACGTTTACTTAGAGTGAAAAATCGGTCCAAGAAACTAATTGTAAATCAAGCATTTATCTGTAGAACTACCTGTTTGACCCTTTCAAGTGTCCCAGACTGTTTCATTTCCACAGTTTTGCTGATGCTCTGCTGATGCTTTTCTAGCCTGCTGAAGGCTGGGAGGGGAAAGATGGGGTCTGTGGTCCACCCAAACAGTGAGATGATGGGAACATGCCAAAAAACACTGGAAGGCAGCAGCCCTGGAAAAAGAACAGGCTCTCTATTTAATAGTGCTTATGTTTTCCCCTTGAGTCAGAGCAGACGGAAGGGGAAAGTGCTGCTGGCAACTTTCCTCCTGTGAGTTCCACCAGCTTCTGCACTTGCACCCTGCAACAAACAGGAGGGCAAATCAGTGTTTGAAATGGCAAGTTCTGTGCTAGCTGTCTCTGCTGTGTATGATGGGATGCCAAGTCAAGAAGAGCTTTGAATTGGTGCTGCTTAAGCATTCTCCTTCATTATAAATTCTCTGGAGGAGGCTAAATGTATTTTAACCCTAAGAAGGTGTGTTTCATTACACTATACCTGGCAGAATTATTTTGTAAGGTAGAGAGGGAGCTTAGAACTGCTTTTGTAAGACAAAATAGAAATAAAAAAGGGATTTAAAAAAATCTTCTGCCCCCTGTGTTCTTACAGACAAATCCTTTCCTTCAAGTGTAGTTTCTGTCTACAGTCTGTTGGACCCATCTGATTCCCTCAGAAGTTTCCCTTTTTCTTGCTCCTGAGGCTTACCTAGGCTTGCTCCCTTGAGTATTAACGACCCCCAGGTGTCTTAACAACCTAGAGGCACCCAGCTCCTTTCATGGTCCCTTTCGCCTGCCCCACACTGATGTGGAAGTGTCTCCTTGCAGCGGGAGAGGTTGTTCTAAGGCCAGAGCCATCTCCCCCGCTGCAAGGCTCCACTAGACCCAGCACTTTCTCCCCAGAGGAGCAGAATGTGCACCCAGGTATGCGTCTGGGAGCTGCTATCATGTCCCACATCTACACTGCAGACATTCTTTTCCACAGACTTGCAGGTTTTGTATAGAAGAATTCAAATACACGCAATCAGGGGAAAAAAACTTGTTAGCAATTTGTTGTGCAGGCAGAAGTGGAAAAAACTGCATTACTAATAGAATAATATTGCAGTCTGGATAAATGTAAGACAAAAGGTGAGATTGTGATGCATATTTGAGGGAATGGATGTTGTGTCAAGATGGCTAGACCTCAGTTGCTTCAAGCTGTTAAAGACATGTTAGAGTATACTTTGGATGTAGATCACATGTGCCTTTGCTTTTAAAGATTTGTGTTTTAATAGGTCCTTTGCCTGGTTTCCGTCCGTATTTTCAGTCTGTGATTATGGTCATGTCATCCTGATTCACTTAGTGATAACCTGGCACAGTAGCATTAATGTGTCATATGTGGATCACTAGATGAGAGTATTTAGTGTTAAGAGCTAACTCTGATTTGGTGGTTAATATCATTATTACCAGTGGTTAAAGGTCTAAAATCAATTTGTAGGAAAAGGTTAGAGAAGGTATGCTTAAACTGGTTATTTTCAAATCAACTGGGCCCAAATGAATTCACCCTAGAATACCTAGAAAACTGCCTGAAATAATGTCGTAGACATGAGTGCTTATTTTCTTCAAACTTCTGGAGATTGGATGAGATTCTGGAGGCCTGGAATTCAACATCTACTTCTCAAAAGTGGGAAAGGATTAGCTAAGGGAGGATTATAGGTCAGCTAGTTTAACACAATTCCCGGGAAAAATATTGAAACAAGTAGGTCATTAAACCTGAACAGTGATGAGGAGAGGAGAAAAGGCTAACATAGATTAGTTAAGTATAGCTTCCCTTTCATAAATCCTGTTTCTTCTTGACAAGGTAACAGGTCTTCTGGGTAGAGGTGAAAAAGCAGGTGACATAGATCTTCCTTCTATGAAAGCTTTTAAAATAGTTTAGTTCAGTCTATCTGGCCCTACCTTACTATGAGAATGTCATATGAGACTACATTACCATGAATGATAACTTGCTGGAAAACCATATTCAGTAACAAAAGTTACTTAGAGACTCACTGGATTGGAAAACAGATTTAAAAATTTAAAAAAAATCTGTAGAAGTCTGTTTGTATTTGGATACTAGTTCATTTTTTCAGTCAGAAAATCTACACGTTAGAGTAGAGATTATGCTTTTAAATTTGAAGATAAAGGCAAAAAAAGCTGGAAAAGGGATTTGGGTTCATCAGAAGACACTGGATTACAGTTCAGAATGATCTTGATGTGTGGGAGAATTGCGCTGCAAGAAGGATATGAATTTTATTACTGACAAATACAAAGCATGATGTACTGGTAGGAATAATCAGCTGAAGAAATACAGCACAGGGGTAATTACTGGCTGGGCAGCAGTTCCATAGAAAAGTTGTACAGATGACAGTGAATAACCTGAATTATGCGCAGCTTTACTCAGTATTTGAAAGATTTTGATCAAAGTGATGGTTATCAACTGGCGAGAGCTCATAAAAGAGCAGTGAGAAAAATTAGGCTGCTAACTTCACATGGGAGAGGTTGAAGAGGTTGGGGTCGACAAGAGAAGAGGAGCCTAGAGGAGGGAATTGAGTAATGTTCTTGAGGGAGAGAGGAGAGGGAAAAACAAAGTTGATGCTAAGAAGGAGAAAATATTTGGGGTTTTTTGTCTGTCGTGGGTAGGAAAAACAAAATGAGCTGAAATTAAAGCGGGAGAGATGTGAGTGTTAGACATTAGAAAGAAGATTTATGGTGATAAAAATGTCTGGTGAGAGTATGGGATGTCCATTATTGGCATCTTGAGTAATGAACAAAGCACAGATCTTTTGGGAGGGGCCTTAAGGTTGCATGTTCCTGCTGTTGATAAGGAATGCACTAGGTGGCCTCCTGAAGCTTCTCCCCACCCAAGGTTTCTTTTGGTTTCAGTGGACATGTCAAAGAAGGCACATCCTGAAAACAAAAAAATCTTTAAGCAATTAGAAGACACTCAGCGGTCACATTTTTCTCAACATTAATATTCAAAATTATTTGCTTACTTTTTACTAAGCTGCATGTCCTCAATTTACATTGCTGACACTGGCTCTTAGGCAAATACTGTTTGTTCCTGTTTTCCAGGTGACGGAAAAGGTATTCAGAAACACAGCCTTATTCAGAGTATAAATTGAAACCACAAGCCTGTAGTAGTTGACTGAAAGATAGGAGTTGTCAACTAAGTGAAATTATAATGAATGTCATTCGCTGTGTTTATTGAATATATAATTCACTGTAAATATATAATTAATAAATTATTTATTCATCAATTTCAGTACTACATGTGACCCTAAATGTTTTTGTCCCTAGCAATGATGCTTTTCTTGCTGTTTGGCAGTGGAATTGCATGTTTCATGGTCTTCTCTTTTGCTACAGGTTTTGGGCTGGATCCGCAATGGGGAGTCAATGTTAAATGCTGGGCTTATCACTGCTAGCTCTTTGCAGGAGGCAGAACAGTTACAGAGGGAACATGAGCAGTTTCAACATGCAATCGAGGTAAAAGCATCATTTCAATGACCATAGCCAAGAAGTCCTGTATTATAGTTCATGAGTCTCTGTAACTTCCACTGCAGTGAGGAGATGTATCTCTTCTGTCCCTTTTCGTACTGTTGGGTTAACACTACAATATTTTGAGTTTAGGAAAAGCTGTTAGAATCATCTTATGGCAAAGAGATAAAAACACTTACTGGGAAGGTGGGGTTTTTGTTCTTGTTCTTTTTGGAGCTGCAATTCCAGGTGAACACATCTTCTCAGTGCCTTTTTGCGTCTTTGTAAAGCGATAGCCATTTTTTGATTGGAGAGGAATAAAAAAATTATAATAAATTGAACAAGTCTGTTCACAGCAATTTTACTGAAAATGGTGTTTCCCTTTGTTAGAATACAACAGTATAATGCTAATTGTTAAGAATAAATGGGAACTGCAAGCATCAGTTTTGTTTATTCTCCGATGGTCCTTTAATGTTTCCATTTTTGTTTGACAGTAGGTTTCACTGAAATTTGTGTGTGGTGGTGTGTCTGTCCTCGTGCCATGATTTCAAACTAAACTTATCAGATTGGTCATATCTCTGCAAAAAATAGGCAGAGCTCTTAAGATTGACTAGAATGCAGTGTTATTAAATTATATGTGTGATTGAAGGGCTTAGGGTGATATTGATTATATACAGCACAATTCTTTTTAAGAACTTTACTGTTGTTGAAAGATTAACCAAAGTTATGATTGTTTGGGAAAACTTTTTTCAGAAGTAGTCTGTTGTACAGTAACTCTTTTTATGTTTGTTTGCTGTTCTGTGCAGTTTTATGTTTCCCCCTCACTGGGTGTTTTTGGGGGGTTTTGTTTTGTTGGTTTTGGGGTTTTGTGAGTTTTGTTTGTTTTTGTTGTGTTGTTTTTGGTTTTGTTTTGCTTTGTTTTTTACAGTTTGCACTATATGTAACCTCATTTTGAGAGCTTTGGTTACTGTTAAATATAAAAATCATGAGACCTCTAGATGTTTGTCAATTTAAGGAAAGATTATTAGGAAGCTTAAATTCTGAGTTTTCTGGATCATTCCATACTTGGATATAATAATATTTATTATAGTTAGAGGTTCCAGATTTTAGGCAAGTATATGTTTACACAGAGAACTACAGTTAAAAATTTGCTTACAATGAATGGAAAGTTGTCTTTTGTATTGTCCTGTATGCCTGCACCTTCATATGCTCAATATTAATGTGCAAAAGACTGTGGTAAAGCTGTGAGGACAGTAATAGCAGTCCAGCCAAAATAAGATACATCCTTTCCATCTTTTTTTTCCTCACATGAAGGAAAAGAAAGTCAACCTGAAATTCATAATTATAACAAAGTGTACTGCAACGTAGATATGCCACGTGTGGCTGAATGCTATGCAGTGACTGTTGCTTGTAAACTGCTAGTCATTGTTGATTTGATGATAAATATTTACAGGATTTATTTCCTTTGTATTTGTATAGTGAAGTCATGCAGTGACTAATATTAGAAAGTTATTTTTAGTTAACGGATGTTTGTGCATGTATATAGAAGTGTCATTGACACGGTGGAAACATGAGCCTTTGAGGTCTTCGAGAAAATGAACTGAAATGTTCCACTGAACTCCTGAATTTTCACCTCTTGTCAGAAAACGCATCAAAGTGCCCTGCAGGTTCAGCAGAAGGCAGAGGCAATGCTGCAGGCTAATCACTATGACATGGATATGATCCGGGAGTGTGCAGAGAAAGTTGCTTCCCATTGGCAACAACTGATGCTGAAGATGGAGGACCGTCTCAAGCTTGTGAATGCCTCTGTTGCCTTCTATAAAACTTCTGAACAGGTACAGAAATGCTACGTGATCTGTGTCTGCCTTGGTTAATTCTTCAGTGTGGCATAAAACAGCATTACCTAAAAAATGGTTGACTAGGTGTGGTTATATTTACTAATTTCATAACAACTGCAGTTATACAAAAAATGTAAAAAGTAAATTCTCTTACCAGCTGCCTTAGAAAGAGAAACCATGTGTTGCAGCCTTTCAGTATATGAAGTGGTCTCATAAGACAAAGGCTTTTTACCAAGGCCTGCAGTGACAGGACAAGGGGCAACGGTTTTAAACTGAAAAAGGGTAGATTTACATCAGATATAAAGAAGAAATTTTTTATGATGAGGGTGATGAGACACCTTAACAGGTTGCCCAGAGAAGTTGTGGATGCCCCATCCCTGGAAGTACTCAAAGTCAGGTTGGACGAGGCTTTGAGCAACCTAATCTAGTGAAAGATGTTCCTGGCCGTGGCGGGGGGTTGGACTAGATGATCTTTAAGGTCCCTTCCAACCCAAACCATTCTATGATAAATGAGTAGTAGACAAATTACACTAACTACTAAGAGACTACAGTGTAATTGGTCTGGCTACACTTGCTTCATTTAGCAAACTTCAAAGAAGGTACACTACCAAAGTGCCTAACTTTCACCAAAGTGGTTATTGGTGAAGACTCAAATCTTCATCTGTCTCTTCTATCACTCTCCCTTTTAATATGCCTCAGATTCTTATTTTTAATTGAAAAAAGTCTTGTAAAACATTTTCAAGATGAAACGCACCATACA